>ML338515.1:0-99005 GCA_005239505.1 Nicotiana paniculata
GTAGTGTAAATCAGGCTGAGTTTCGAAAACAGTAAGCATAATGTGGCTGAGTGAAGTCATCAATAAATAGTGAGGAAAACAGCAGGAAAAAGCCCTCAAGGGGTCTAAACAGATCGACACGAGGCCCCAAACACGGCTTATAGCCCAAATATTTCAACAATCTTTAGAATATATGTTATCACAAGGTTTTGAGTAAAACATGCAACTCATTATTTGCCGCGCAGAGAACCTAGTCCAATCCAAAAATTAGTGCATACCACATACTCGTCATCTGACAAGTGCGCCATTCTAAAATCAGTGAGAAATATGTAGTCCGGGGTTTCATACCCTCATGACAAGATTTATAACCATTAATTACCTCTACCGGGCCACAACACTAGTCTGATATGATCTTGCCCCTCAAATTGGCTCCCGATTGCTCCGAATCTAGCCAAAACCAATTTAATATCATTAATATATGCCAAAGCAACACAACCCAATTGAAAACTATCAAATTATACAAGAATCTCAAAATTCGGCCAAACCCGAGCCCCGAGCCCAAGCCTCGGAATCCGATAAAATTTGCATCACTAGAATCCTCATTCCCTTACGAGTCTACCCATATCAAATTTATCAAAATTTGACCTCAATTGCCCGCTTAAAACACCAAAAGAATTTTCCAAATTTTCCTCCCATTTTTCCCAACTTTTCTACTTTAATTTCTCAAATTTCATGGTGAAAATCAAGACAAATTCATGAAATTGAACCAAAAATGATTGAATAACACTTACCACAAGAACCCCGCTGAAAAGCTCGTCCAAAATGTCCTTCCCCCGAGCTCTCTAATGGAAAAACAAGTTAAGAACCCCCGAAATAGAACTTAAAAACTGACTGCCCAGGCCTCTTTCTTCACTGCGATCGCGGAAGCTCCCACACGATCGCGAAGAACAAATTTGCTGCCCCATCAAATTACACTACGCGATCGCAGAAATTGACACGCGATCGCGATTCAGAAGGACATAAACCCACGCGATCGCAAAAAAATCTACGCGATCGCGAAGAACAACGGCTCAGCCCACTCACGCGCCCTTTAACTCTATGCAAACGCGAACAACACCACGCGATCACACTACACAACAACCTTACACTCACGCGATCGCGACCTCTACCAAACAATTGCATAACAAAAATACTGCTATCCACAGCTAGGTCTACGCGATCGCAAACACCCTCCCGCGATCGCGTAGAAGCAAACCAGAAACTCACACCAGCAAAAATTCACTCAGTTTTCAAGCCAAGAGTTGGTCCGTTAACCACCCGAAACACACCCGAGGCCCTCGGGACCTCAACCAAACATACCAACATATCCCATAATACCATTCAAACTTAGTCGAGCCTTCGAAACAACAAAAACAACATGAAAACACCAAAATTACATCAAATTCAAGCCTATGAGCTTTGAAACATCCAATTTTTTCCAACTACGCCGAAACCAACCAAAACACCTCGGATTGACCTGTAATTTTGCACACATACTCAAAATGACATTACGGACCTGTTCCAACTTCCAGAATTCCATTTCGACCCCGATAGCCTATTTTCCACTGCCAACCGGAAATCGCCAAAAACTAACTTTCGCCAATTCAAGCCTAATTCTACACCGGACATCAAAACTCCATTCCGAACACACTCCTAAGTCCCAATTCACCTAACGAAACCATCCGAGCTATAAGATCCGCATTCCGAGGTCGTTCATCAATAAGTCAACTCTCAATAGACTTTCTCAATTATTAGGCTACCTTGAGAGACTACACGCCTCAATTCTTGGCATGACAACTTTGAACCCGAACCAACTGACCCAACACACATAAATGAAGCTGAACCACATAAAATGAAGCATAAACGAGGAAAACGGGGCTAAACTCTCGGAACGACCGGCCGGGTCATTACATCTTCCCCCACTTAAACATACTTTCGTCCTCGAACGTGCCAAGAGTTGTTCTCCGTTACCATCAAACTGTTACGTAGCTTACCATGCACATGCTCGGGGGTGATCCCACGTCACCTAATCCCATATAGGTCCAATAGCACAATACCGTTGAAATTTCGAAATCCAATTCCTGGCCCATAAACCTTATAAACAAATTCCCACTTCTGAAATAATATACAAGATCATAATTTCCATAACTATAAACTGAAAAAGTCTGAACATGCTGAATCAAGCCATATATGCACCCAAGATGAAATCACATAATACACTGCGAGACTCAAACACTCATAGCGATAATGCTTAACCACAATAACTGCTCAGAACAACCCAATACCGGTACATAACCTCTTATCAAGAAATGCCTCGCTCTAACACTTCCATATACTGATGATGACGATAGAAGCACGTAGAACTAACAACCATTCGTCCGATCAGCCAGACATGAAACTCCCCCTTCCTAAACCAGAATTATAGCAGATTTCTAAGCCGACTCCCGATATTTATCCTTCCAACTATGCTGTAGAAAATTATGAAAATGTTCATTCTAGGTCCAATGACCTCTTCTCATCCATCACGACCACCCTGATAACATGACACATCGATACAATTCGAAGCCAAAACCTGTGCAACTTGTGCACTTAAAAGCAACTTCCCAATGTACTCAAATTATATAAAAGATCCACACGTGAGGACTATCCTGCCATTAACAATTACCATCACCATATCATACTAATAGCCTGGTACACACCGTAAAAATCAAAAACACATGTATCAAATATCAAAATTCATACCCCTACATAACTCCGCTACACTGTGCGACCTTATCCAATGTTGGTCCACTTTAAATACTTCAAGACACCTTGCCCAAAATCAATAACCATTCAAAATTCGACATCAAGTACTCAAAGTACATTGCCATAACCACGGGGGAAATCGGACGATACCATGCCACCCGAAACAGAAGGTATATAACCAACACGTCTCAATCCTGCAACACCCAATTACTTACCTTACTCAAATCTAGATATAACGCCCAATTAGAAAAGCACGATATGTGCATATAACCAATAATCACCACTCCTCGAAACACCAAAGAGCAACTCATAGATCACTCTAGGAAATGAATAAACTCAATCACAATCGAATGGTACACTTCTCAATAATAGAAACTCGGAGCCAATTCCTACCCGGTGCAGAACACACACGCATATTAGCCTACCAGTGACCCTAAATTAACTTTGATCACCCACAATAGATAGATAACTTACCGAAAAGTTCATAATGACGGAATCATGGTACATACTAACATCCGACTAGCCCTACTCACATCTTCACAGTTCACTACCACAAATATCCTGTTTATGAGAACTCTCCGTCTCGAAGTCCATGAAACGTACGGATTACCATATCTGATCACAACACCACCGCTCGAATACATAACATATCCCAAATGCTCACTCATTCCACGAGGGATACCCCTATAATTCTTCCGTTTACCAAGCAACCTTGAATATCAACAGTCGATCCAACAATAGGATGTCGTGATACCAATGAAGTACCCTTAACTCAAACACATTGCTCTTTCTGAAATACATACCCTAATCAAGTCACACCAATTAGTGATATCATCTACCTAGTCATCTGAAATTGCCCATGCTACCTAAGAATTTATGACCTTCCTTCATAACCGAACCGTGACCTATTATATGCAAATCTCAACTCTACCCAACATACTGCACACACCATTCTAACCTAGGAAAAATACGGGAACTCCATGGTCCCTTCTGAGCCACAAGCAACTACGTATCCAACTAGCCAAGAACTCACATTGGATCCCATTTAGAAACAAATTCACTACACGTCATAAAAAAATATGCACCCTTAACCGCGGTAGAAACCATCCGGAACTATCCGAAATCCGATTTGCGCAACACCAAACCATCACGACTGAATTCTTCTAACTCAACCAAACTACGCAGGCCACCAAAAATCCAAGAGCATTGCTAAGAAACTCCCGAAAAACTCGTCACCTCATGAACACCCAAGAACTAATCGTATCCCTTACCATGTCGATCTGATTTACTACCAAGTTGCCATATTTACCCAAGGTCCTTCTGACGTACCTTCAAATTGATACTTTTCCCTGCCTTAATACCATAATTTTTCAACCTATACTCACCACACACGACCCAAGCATAAAACCATACCGTCTAAGGCTCATAAGCCGTAGAATACTTTCTCAAACATCCCCAAAAGTACCACATTCGAATTACTTACCCTGAAGAGACTTCCTGCGAATCTAAAGCCATTACCTTCACCTTCCTGATACTGATATGTAGAACCCGTGATGATGTAGATATGCCACAAGTCTTGACACCCTCTAACGTAAATCTCAATCTCACCGACCAATTAGACAGAATCGACTTGAACCGTCTGCACACTAACATACTAGGAAAGTAATCCACTCACTTGAAGCCATAAGAAAATTCATACACTGCACACACTACACCTTTTACAACTTCCACTAAATCATTAAATAGAACCCAATTACCCAACAAAGTACATTGCAACCTATATCGAAGAAATTTCCATTACTCGTGACATTCCCAGACCCCACACCTGCAGGTCATAACTGATTTACCAATATACCTCAAACTGAAACCAATACTATACATAATCATGCAATCAACTTAACATTAACAGACTCCCCCACTTGGCTCAAAGACAACGATCGAGACAAACAATAACTCACAATGCCCATAATAACCACCATCCGTCTAACAGCTCAAGTCATCTGCAAATCTCGCATTCACCATTGTAACAGTCACGCTAACTTCCACAAGCGATCTAAACTCCAATTACAACATATATCATTTATTGGTAGAAGAGAACTTATTACAGAACTACATAGGGACCACACACCCTGGGACAAACCGCAGGAGATACCCCTGCCCGCTTAGCCTCAACTGTTATCTCTCCACACACTTCTGAAGGCCAGAACTATCACGCAATCACTACACCTTCCTGCATCTGAACACAACCAACGCCTACCCTCGAGGCACCACAATACGCGGTAAAAACCTCAAGCTGATGGTAGAACTAACACTAGAGCGGTGGTCACAGAAATCTCGAGCTTCCGGAAGCTCTACCCACATATGCCTGACCACATGGATACCTTCACTAGACACCACGTGTCGCAAGAATGCTATTGAACCGAGCCAAAATTCACACTCAGAGAATTAGCATAGAGTCTTTCCTCCCTGAATCCTTATAATGCCATCCTCAGATACTGAGTATGCTACTCCTGGCTACGTGAATATGCCAGGACGCCATCAATGAATACAATAACAAGGAGTGCTAATACGGCTGGAATACACTGTTAATCAAATACATGAACGTTACTGGGGCAAATGATCAACTCAAAAGACAACGCCAAGAACTCATAACCCAACAGATAAATCCGCTTCACTCCACAACCACACAACATGAGAGGTCTTCCAACATACTCACAACTCAATGCCATATATCAGATCGAGACAGAGATCAAACACTCAATAAATCTTGCTACATTTCCAGCCAACCCTATTGACACAATTCACAGTATGAACACATCTAATCATCAAATCACACCCACCACATAGGCATTTAGTCACCAATTCTCATCAATAAGAACACAAACGAACATACAAGTCCCCAATTACATGTGCTCACGCAACTAAAATCTCAGCAATCAATCCACAAAATGAATCCGGCCTCAAGTCCTCCAGACTGGCCCATTACCAATATGCCAAAATCACATCTCATCCATGGAAGTCACAAGTCATGGATGCACAGCTGATACCAAGCGCTCTCGTGCGCGTTCGAATACATGGAAGAAATTCAAGAGTTACGCTCTTGGCTGAATACAATGGATTCGCACGACAAGAATTCAAGAATGTGAGATTTTTCCTAAGGGTTCCGCAGCCTCTCGAAGATAAGTACAGACATCTTTGTACCGATCCGCAAGACTCTACTAAACCTGCTCATGACCGGTGAGTCCTATGTAACCTAGCGCTCTGATACCAAGCTGTCACGACCCCAAATCTAGGCCAGTCGTGATGGCCCCTATCATGGAACTAGGCCAGCCAAAACTACCCTCGAATCATAATAAGCTTCCATTTAGATCTTTACTACACTAATTACCCATAAAAGTTTCCTTTAAACATTTATAGAACAGTTAAAGCTATACTGAATATTAAATACAACTCCCGAGAACCTGGAGTCACTGGTCATGAGCATCTACATAAAATATACGACTCAACGAAAATAAATTCTATAATAGTAAGCAGGAGAGGGAGCAGGACTGCGGAAGCACGCAACCACCGCGCAAACCTCCGAGAATCTCTGGATTAGATAGGCAGCTCACCCTGCCCTAACACCTGAATTTGCACACAAGGTGCAGGGAGTAATATGAGTACACCAACTCAGTAGTAATGAAAATAAATCAGGTCTGAGCAGCAAGAAACACATAAAATCAATGTCATCCAATCACAAGATGCACAGCCTTTCTTTCCAACAGTATAACATAGATATATGAAATCACCATGCCTTAAAACCAACGTCAGAAAAATCCTTTGAGTAATGTAAATTTTCAACAACATCAAACCAAAATATTTAGTATGAAAACGAAATGAATCATATAGAGGCCCCTCGGGAAAAACATATTTCATAAGCTCAGAGTGAAAGTAGTAAAATCATAAGTAGCCCACCAGGAAAAACATGTATCATAATCAGCCCCTCGGGTATGCTTCACAGTCACTCAGCACCTCACAGTCACTCATGCCTTCCAATCACTCGGCACTCGGCACCTGGCAGTCGGCACTCTGTGCGCTCACGGGGTGTGTGTGCAGACTCCGGATGGGCTCCTTCATCCCAAGTGCTAATATCAAGCCACCTCGTGGCGTATCATATCCTCACAATCAGGCCCTCGGCCTCACTCAGCAGAACCACTCAAAAATCCCCTCGGGCGAATCAAAAAAACATGGTACTCGACCCAAAACATCATTTTTAAATCTCAAAGTAGTGTAAATCAGGCTGAGTTTCGAAAACAGTAAGCACAATGTGGCTGAGTGAAATCATCAACAAATAGTGAGGAAAACAGCAGCAAAAAGCCCCCAAGAGTTCTAAACAGATCGGCACGAGGCCCCAAACATGGCTTATAGCCCAAATATTTCAACAATCTTTAGAACATAATTTACCATAAGGTTTTGAGTAAAACATGCAACTCATTAGTTGCCGCGCAGAGGACCTAGTCCAATCCAAAAATCAGTGCGCGCCACATACTCATCATTTTACACGTGCGCCATTCTAAAATCAGTGAGAAATATGTAGTCCGGGGTTTCATACCCTCAGGACAAGATTTATAACCATTAATTACCTCTACCGGGCCACAACACTAGTCTGGTATGCTCTTGCCCCTCAAATTGGCTCCTGATTGCTCTGAATCTAGACAAAACCAGTTTAATATCATTAATATATGTCAAAGGAACACAACCCAATCGAAACTATCAAATTATACAAGAATCTCGAAATTCAGCCAAACCCGAGCCTCAGGCCCACGCCTCGGAATCCGATAAAATTTTCATCACTAGAATCCTCATTCCCTTACAAGTCTACCCATAGCAAATTTACCAAATCCGACCTCAATAGCCCGCTTAAAACACCAAAAGAATTTTCCAAATTTTCCTCCCATTTTTCCCAACTTTTCTAATTTAATTTCTCAAATTGCATGGTGAAAATCAAGACAAATTCATGAAATTGAACCAAAAATGATTGAAGAACATTTACCACAAGAACCCCGCTGAAAATCTCGTCCAAAATGTCCTTCCCCCGAGCTCTCTAATGGAAAAACAAGTTATGGCCAAGAACCCCCGAAATAGAACTTAAAAACTTACTGCCCAGGCCTCTTTCTTCACTGCGATCGCGGAAGCTCCCACGCGATTGCGAAGAAAAAATCTGTTGCCCCATCAAATTCACTACGCGATCGCATACATCCACACGCGATAGCGATTCAGAAGGACATAAACCAACGCAATCGCAAACCACTTTAATCGATCGCGAAGAACAACGGCTCAGCCCACTCACGCGCCCTTTAACTATATGCGAACGCGAACAACATCACACGATCGCACTACACAACAACCTTACACTCACGCTATCGCGACCTCCACCACACGATCGCATATAACAAAAATCCTTCCATCTCCATCTAGGTCTACGCGATCGCAAATACCCTCCCGCGATCGCGTAGAAGGAAACCAGAAACTCACACCAGCAAAAATCTACCCAGTTTTCAAGCCAAGAGTTGGTCCGTTAACCACCTGAAACACACCCGAGGCCCTCGGGACCTCAACCAAACATACCAACATATCCCATAACATCATTCAAACTTAATCGAGCCTTCGAAACACCAAAAACAACATGAAATCACCAAAATTACATCAAATTCAAGCCTATGAACTTTGAAACATCCAAATTTCACAAACTACGCCAAAACCAACCAAAACACCTTCGATTGACCTGAAATTTTGCACAAATACTCAAAATGACATTATGGACTAATTCCAACTTCCGGAATTCCATTCCGACACCGATAGCCTATTTTCCACTGCCAACCGGAAATCGCCAAAAACTAACTTTCGCCAATTCAAGCCTAATTCTATACCGGACATCAAAACTCTATTCCGAACACACTCCTAAGTCCCAATTCACCTAACGAAACCATACGAGCCATAAGATTCGCATTCCGAGGTCGTTCACCAATAAGTCAACTCTAAGTTGATTTTCTAAACTATTAGGCTACCTTGAGAGACTACACGCCTCAATTCTTACCATGACCACTCTGAACCCGAACCAACTGACCCAACACACATAAATGAAGCTGAACCACATAGAATGAAGCAGAAACGGGGAAACGGGGCTAAACTTTCAGAACGACCGGCTGGGTCGTTACATCCTCCCCCACTTAAACATACGTTCGTCCTCGAACATGCGAAGAGTTGTTCTCCAACACCATCAAACTAATACGTAGCTTACCATGCACATACCCGGGGGTGATCCCACGTCACCTAATCCTATATAGGTCCAATAGCACAATACCGTTGAAATTTCGAAATCCAATTCCTGGCCCATAAACCTTAGAACCATATTCCCACTTCTGAAATAATATACAAGATCATAATTTCCATAACTATAAACTGAACAAGTCTGAACATGCTGAATCAAGCCATATATGCACCCAAGATGAAATCACATAATACACCGCGTGACTCAAACACTCATAGCGATAACTCTTAACCACAATAACTGCTTAGAACAACCCAATACCGGTACATAACCTCTTATCAAGAAATCGCTCTAACACTTCCATATACTGCCGATGACGAAAGAAGCACGTAGAACTAACAACCATTCGTCTGATCAGCTAGACATGAAACTCCCCCTTCCCAAATCGGAATTATAGCAAATTTCTAAGCCGACTCCCGATATTTATCCTTCCAACTATGATGTAGAAAATTCTGAAAATGTACATTCTAGGTCCAATGACCTCTTCTCATCCATCACGACCACCGTGATAACATGACACATTAATACAATTCGAAGCCAAAACCTGTGCAACTTGTGCACTTAACAGCAACTTCCCAATGTAATCAAATTATATAAAAGATCCACACGAGAGGACTATCCTGCCATTAACAATTACCATCACCATATCATACGAACAGCCTGTCACACACCGTAAAAATTAAAAACACATGTATCCAATATCAAAGGTCATAGCCCTACATAACTCTACGACACTGCACGACCTCATCCAACGCTTGTCCCCTTGAAATACTTCAATACACCTTGCCCAAAATCAATAACCATTCGAAATTCGACATCAAGTACTCAAAGTGCATTGCCATAACCACGGGGGAAACCGGACGATACCATGCCACCCCAAACAGAAGGTATATAACCAACACGTCTCAATCCCGTAACACCCAATTACTTACCTTACTCAAATCTAGTTATAACGCCCAATTAGAACCGCATGATATGTGAATATAACCAATAATCACCACTCCTCGCAACACTGAAGAGTAACTCATAGATCACTCTAGGACATGGATAAACTCAATCACAATCGAATGGTACATTTTTCAATAATAGAAACTCGGATCCAATAATTCCGACCCGGTGCAGAACACACACCCATATTAGCCTAACAGTGACCCTAAATTAAATCTGATTACCCACAACAGATAGATAACTTACCGAAAAGTTCATAATGGAGGAATCATGGTACATACTAACATCCTACTAGCTCAGCTCGTATCTTCACAGTTCACTACCACAAATATCATGTTTATGAGAACTCTCCATCTCGAGGTCCATGAAACATACGGATTACCATATCTGATCACAACCCCACCGCTCGAATACATAATACATCCCAAATGCTCACTCATTCCACGAGGGATACCCCTATAATTCTTCTGTTTACCAAGCAACCTTGAATATCAACAGTCGATCCAACAATAGGACGCCGCGATACCAATGAAGTACCCTTAACTCAAACACATTGCTCTTTCTGAAATACATACCCTCATCAAGTCGCACCAATTAGTGATATCATCTACCTAGTCATCTGAAATTTCCCATGCTGCCTAAGAATTTATGACCTTCCTTCCAAAACCGAACTGTGACCTCACATAGGAAAATCTCAACTCTACCCAACATACCGCACACGCCATGATAACCTAGGAAAAATACGGGAACTCCATGGTCCCTTCTGAGCCATGAGCAACTATGTACCCAACTAGCCAAGAACTCCCATTGGATCCCATTTAGAAAAAAATTCACTACACGTCATCTGAAAATATGCACCCTTAACCGCGGTAGAATTCATCCGGAACTATTCGAAATCCCATTTACACAACACCAAACCATCACGAATGAATTATTCTAACTAGACCAAACTATGCAGGCCACCTAAAATTCAAGAGTGTTGCTAAGAAACTCCCGAAAAACTCATCACCTCATGAACACCCAAGAACTAACTGTATCCCTTACCATGTCGATCTGATCTACTACCAAGTTTCCCTATTTACCCAAGTTCCTTCTAACTTACCTTCGAATTGATACTTCTCCCTGCCGTAATACCACAATTTTTCAACCCAGACTCACCACACGCGACCCAAGCATAAAACTATATTGTCTAAGGCTCAAAAGCCGCCGAATACTTTCTCAAACATCCCCAAAAGTACCACATTTGAACTACTTACCCTGAAGAGACTTCCTGCGAATCTAAAGTCATTATCTTCATCTTCCTGATACTGATATATAGAACCCGTGATGATGTAGATATGCCACAAGTCTTGACACCCTCTAACGTAAATCTCAATCACACCGACCAATTAGACAGAATCGACCTGACCCGTTTGCACACTAACATACTAGGAAAGTAATCCACTCACTTGAAGCCACAAGCAAGTTCATAAACTGCACACACAACACCTTTTACAACTTCCACTAAATCATTCAATAGAACCCAATTACCTAACAAAGTACATTGCAACCTATATCGAAGAAATTTCCATTACTCGTGACATTCCCAAACTCCACACTTGCAGGTCATAACTGATTTACCAATATACCTCGAACTGAAACCATAACCACACATAATCATGCAATCAACTTAGCATTAACAGACTCCCCCACTTGGCTCAAATTCAACGATCGAGCAAACAATAACTCACAATTCCCATAATAACCACCATCCGTCTAACAACTCAAGTCATCTGTAAATCTTGCATTCACCATTGTAACAGTCACGCCAACTTCCACAAGCGATCTAAACTCCAATTACAACATATATCATTTACTGGTAGAAGAGAACTTATTACAGAACTACATAAGGACCACACACCCCGGGACAACCCGCAGGAGATACCCCTGCCCGCTTAGCCTCAACTGCTATCTCTCCATATACTTCTGAAGACCAAAACTATCACGCAATCACTACACCTTCCTGCATCTGAACACAACCAATGCCTACCCTCGAGGCACCACAAAACGCAGTAAAAACCTAAAGCTGATGGCAGAACTAACACTGGATCGGTGGTCACAGAAATCTCGAGATTCTGGAAGCTCTACCCATATATGCCTGACCACATGGATACCTTCACTGGACACCACGTGTCCCAAGAATGCTACTGAACCGAGCTAAAATTCACACTTGGAGAATTGGCATAGAGCCTTTCCTCCCTCAATCCTTATAATGCTATCCTCAGATACTGAGTATGCTACTCCTGGCTATGCGAATATGCCAGAACGCCATCGGTGAATACAATAACAAGGAGTGCTAATACGGGTGGAATACACTATTAATCAAATACATGAACGTTACTGGGGCAAATGATCAACTCAAAAGACATCACCAGGAACTCATAACCCAACAGAGAAATCCGCTTCACTCCACAACATGAGAGGTCTTCCAATATACTCACAACTCAAGGCCATATACCAAATCGAGACAGAAATCAAACACTCAATAAATCTTGCCACATTTCCAGCCAAACCTTTTGACATAATTCACAGTATGAACACATCTAACCATCAAATCACACCCAACACATAGGCATCTAGTCACCAATTCTAATCAATAAGAACACAAACGGACATACAAATCCCCAATTACATGTGCCCACACAACGAAAATCTCAGCAATCAAGCCATAGAATGAATCCGGCCTCAAGTCCTCCAAACTGGCCCGCTTTTAATATGCCAAAATCACATCTCATCCATGGAAGTCACAAGTCGTCGATGCACAGTTGATACCAAGCGCTCTCATGTGCGTTCGAATACATGGAAGGAATTCAAGAGTTACGCTCTTGGCTGAATACAATGGATTCGCACGACAAGAATTCAAGAATGTGAGATTTTTCCTAAGGGTTGCGCAATCTCTCGAAGATAAGTACAGACGTCTCCGTACCGATCTGTAAGACTCTACTAAACCTGCTCATGACCGGTGAGTCCTATGTAACCTAGCGCTCTAATACCAAACTGTCACGACCCCAAATCTAGTCCAGTCATGATGGCTCCTATCGTGGAACTAGGCCAGCAAAACTACACTCGAATCATAATAAGCTTCCATTTACATCTTTACTATACTGATTACCCATAAAGGTTTCCTTTAAACATTTATAAAATAGTTAAAGCTATACTGAATATTAAATACAACCCCCGAGAACCCGGAGTCACTGGTCATGAGAATCTACATAAAATATACAACTCAATGAAAATAAATTCTATAATAGTAAGCAGGAGAGGGAGCAGGACTGCGGACGCATGCAGCCACCTCGCAAACCTCCGAGAATCTCTGGAACAGATAGGCAGCTCACCCTGCCCTAACACCTGAATCTGCACACAAGGTGCAGGGAGTAATTTGAGTACATCAACTCAGTAGTAATGAAAATAAATCAGGTTTGAGCAGCAAGAAACACATAAAATCAATGTCATCAAATCACAAGATGCACAACCTTTCTTTCCAACAGTATAACATAGATATATGAAATCATCATGCCTTAAAACCAACTTCAGAAAAATCCTTTGAAAAATGTATATATTCAAAAACTTCAAACCGAAAGATTTCGTATGAAAATAAAATGAATCATATAGAGGCCCCTAGGGCAAAACATATTTCATAAGCTTAGAGTGAAAGTAGTAAAATCATAAGTAGCCCCTCGGGCAAAACATGTATCATAATCAGCCCCTCGGGCATGCTTCATAGCCACTCATAATCAGTCACTCAGCACCTCACAGTCACTCATGCCTCCCAATCACTCGTCACTCGTCACTCGGCACTCGGCACTCGGTACTCAGCACTCTATGCGCTCACGGGGGTATGTGTAGACTCCGGAGGGGCTCCTTCAACCCAAGCGCTAATATCAAGTCACCTCGTGGAGTATCATATCCTCACAATCAGGCCCTCGGCCTCATTCAGCAGAACCACTCAAAAAGCCCCTCGGGCGAATCAGTAAAACAGGGTACTCGACCCAAAACATCATTTTTAAATCTCAAAGTAGTGTAAATCAGGCTGAGTTTAGAAAACAGTAAGCACAATGTGGCTGAGTGAAATCATCAACAAATAGTGAGGAAAACAGCAGTAAAAAGCCCCCAAGGGTTCTAAACAGATCGGCACGAGGCCCCAAACACGGATTATAGCCCAAATATTTCAACAATCTTTAGAACATAATTTATCATAAGGTTTTGAGTAAAACATGCAACTCATTAGTTGCCGTGGAGAGAACCTAGTCCAATCAAAAAATCAGTACGCGCCACATACTCGTCATCTGACATGTGCGCCATTTTAAAATCAGTGAAAAATATGTAGTCCGGGGTTTCATACCCTCAGGACAAGATTTATAACCATTACTTACCTCTACCGGGCCACAACACTAGTACAATATGATCTTGCCCCTCAAATTGGCTCCCGATTGCTCCGAATCTAGCCAAAACTAGTTTAATATCATTAATATATGCCAAAGCAACACAACCCAATCGAAAACTATCAAATTATACAAGAATCTCGAAATTCGGCCAAACCCGAACTCCGGGACCATGCCTCGAATTCCGATAAAATTTGCATGAATAAAATCCTCATTCCCTTACGAGTCTACCCATACAAAATTTACCAAAATCCGACCTCAATTGCGCGCTTAAAACACCAAAAGAATTTTCCAAATTTTCCTTCCATTTTTCCTAACTTTTCTACTTTAATTTCTCAAATTGCATGAATATCAAGACAAATTCATGAAATTGAACCAAAAATGATTGAAGAACACTTACCACAAGAATCCCGCTGAAAAGCTCATCCAAAATGTCCTTCCCCCGAGCACTCTAATGGAAAAATAAGTTATGGCCAAGAACCCCCGAAATGGAACTTAAAAACTGACTGCCCAGGCCTCTTTCTTCTCTGCGGATCGCGGAAGCTCCCACGCGATCGCGAAGAACAAATCTGCTGCCCCATCAAATTACACTATGCGATCGCAGACATCCACACGCGATCGCGATTCAGAGGGACATAAACCCACGCGATTGCAAACCACTTTGCGCGATCGCGAAGAACAACGGCTCAGCCCACTCACGCGCCCTTTAACTCTATGCGAACGCGAACAACATCACACGATCGCACTACATAACAACCTTACACTCACGTAATCACGACCTCCACCACATGATTGCATATAACAAAAATCCTGCCATCTCCAGCTAGGTCTACGCGATCGCAAACACCCTCCCGCGATCGCGTAGAAGGAAACCAGAAACTCATACCAGCAAAAATCTGCCCAGTTTTCAAGCCAAGAGTTGGTCCGTTAACCACCCGAAACACACCCGAGGCCCTCGAGACCTCAACCAAACATACCAACATATCCCATAACATCATTTAAACTTAGTCAAGCCTTCGAAACACCAAAAACAACATGAAAACACCAAAATCACATCAAATTCAAGCCTATGAACTTTGTAACATTTAAATTTCGCCAACTACGCCAAAACCAACCAAAACACCTTCGATTGACCTGAAATTTTGCACAAATACTCAAAATGACATTATGGACTTATTCCAACTTCCGGAATTCCATTCCGACACCGATAGCCTATTTTCCACTGCCAACCGGAAATCGCCAAAAATTAACTTTCGCCAATTCAAGCCTAATTCTACACTGGGCATCAAAACTCCATTCCAAACACACTCCTAAGTCCCAATTCACCTAACGAAACCATCCGAGCCATAAGATCTGCATTATGATTTTGTTCACCAATAAGTCAACTATTACGCTACCTTGAGAGACTACACGCCTCAATTCCTACCATGACCACTCTGAACCCCAACCATCCGATCCAACACACATAAATGAAGTTGAACCACATAAAATGAAGCATAAATCGGGAAATGGGGCTAAACTTTCGGAATGACCGGCCGGGTTGTTATACTAAGTTCGGCCACACAGGTAACAGAGCTAGTCTTAAACTGCAATTAGCAATCTAATCTAAGAAAGATCATGCTCAATAAGAAGGAGACTTCAGGTGCTGCAGGTCGGAGCATGTGGAGAAGGTCACCACTAAGTCTCCGGATAGAACGTATGCGCGCCCGAATGACCACCATATGTACTTGCCTCAGTACATGCACAATTAGTGCAAAAAAGTAGCATGAGTAAGTAATTTGATGCATATCCAGTAAGCATCTAGTCTAACCTTGATGAATTAGTGACAAGGGCTCGACATCGACATTTACTAGTGGTCCAATAAATAAAGTATGTGCATTATAAATAGGCATGAAATACAACAGTAATAATAAAAATAGAAACAGTAAATAACATGATCTTTCAACATAATGACAGTGTGAAATCCTCATATATCATGTGCTATCTCCAAAAAATAAGGAACATCAGGTAAATATCAAGCCTCAACCAAAAAAGGGAAATACATGTACATTCGGACTCCTAGCGATATTATGAACGAATTATGTCAAGGTCGTACGGCCTGATCGCTAATAATCGTGTATACTACCGAGGATCGACCGACACGAACCATATATGCATCTTAAATATAGTTCCACAGTCGTATGACCCGATCTATAATGCTATTAAATAGCACTACCGAGGCGTACGACCCGATCCGCTGGAATAGAGAAACTCTAGGTTTTTCAACATAATTTCCATAATTTCTACATTAGAATCTACCCATTATCTATGAAATAAACTCACATTAGGTATAAATCACTTAACTTCAAATTCTAGGTTAAAATCACTCACCAAGAAGCTCTAAAATCGGCCAAGAAATGTGAGAAATGAAGAAAAATACCCTAAGTCCCGACTTTTAAAAATGTTTCTGCCCAGTAATCCTTTTTTGCGATCGTGGGAGTTCCCTTGCGATCGTGAAGGCAAAGCTTCCCCTTGCCACAAAATCCTTCATCGCAAACACGACAATGCACTCGCGATTGCGATTCCTAACCCAACTGACCTTTACGAATGTGATCTGCCCTTCGCGAACGCGAAGACCAAAGCCTGTCTTCCCCCCACCTTGCCTTTCTCAACGCGAACATGGCCTAGCGATCGTAAATTCTCCGCGATTGCGATGCCCGCGAACGCGAAGAACAAAAAATTCCCTATCCCAAATCCTTCATTGCAAACGCGAGACACCCTCCGTGTACACGAAGAAGGAAACTAGTACAAGCATACTCTACCAATTTGACTTAGCTCCGGGTGGTCTGAAACACACCCAAGCCACCCGGGACCCCATTCCAAATGCACCAACAAGTTCATAAATATAATCTGGACTTGTTCGAAGTACCGTAAAACAACATCGAAACCAAGAATTGCACCCTCGAACTATATTAATCAACCTTTGAACTTCAAACTTCCTCAAATAGCTCCGAACACGATTAATCATACTTAGACAACTCGAAATGACGCCAAATCTTACACACAAGTTGAAAATCACTGTATGAACCTATTCCAAGTCTTGTAATCACAAATGGACATTGTTAACATCAAACTCCACTTCAAACCAAACTTAGGAAACTCTAAAACCTTTAAGGAGCCACCTTTTAACAATAGGCGTTGAAATGCTCCTTGATCACCCAAAACTCGATTTGAACACATGATCAAGTACAAAATCATCATGCGAACCAATAGGACCCTTCAAATCCCGGTTTCGAGGTCGTTTACTCAAAATATTGACCCAAGTCAAACTTGGCCACTTAGGCCACTATTATGGAACTAAGTGTTCTGAATTCAACCCGAACCCTTCCAAAACCAAACCATTCATCCGCAAGTCATAAAATAGTAAAAATACATACTGAAAGTCTTAAATAGGGGAAGGGGAAATAGAAAACAAAATGAACGGTCAGGTCGTTATATTCTCCACCTCTTAAACAAACGTTCATCCTCGAACAGGTCTAAAATCATACTTGGAGTGCCGAATAACTGTGGATATATGTTTTGCATGTCCTCATCGGTTTCCCAAGTCGCCTCTTTGAATGGTTGATCCCTCCACTGGACCTTTACCGTTGAAATCTCTTTAGACCTAAACTTGCAAGCCTGCCTATCAACATCAACAACTGGCTCCTCCTCATAACCCAAGCTCCCATCTAGTTGAGATGTATTGTAATCAAACACATGGGACATGTCGGTATGGTACTTCCGGAGCATAGACACATGAAAAATCAAATGAACTCCCGATAGACTGGGAGGCAAAGAAAGACTTATGAAAATCTCTCTAACTCTCTCCAATACCTCAAATGGACTGATGAACCTCAGACTCATCTTGCCCCGGTTTTTGAACCTCATGATACACTTCATCGGTGAGACTTTCAAGAGAACCTTCTCGCCCACCATAAATGACAAATCACGCGCTTTCTGATCCGCATAAATCTTCTGCCTGGATTGAGCTGTGCGAAGTCGCTTCTGTATCAACTTTACCTTATCCAAGGCATCCTTTATCAAATCAGTACCATATAACCTAGCCTCGCCGGGCTCAAACGACCCGATAGGGGAACGACATCGCCGACCATACAAGGCCTCAAATGGAGCCATATTGATGTTGGACTAATAAGTGTTGTAATAAGTAAACTCGGTCAAAGGTAAGAACTGATCCCACTGACCTCTGAAGTCAATCACACATGCTCTGAGCATATCCTATAGAATCTAAAATGTCCGCTCCAACTGCATGTCTGTCTGCAGATGAAAGGTCGTGATGAGCTTACCCGGGTACCAAAATCACTCTATACAGCTCTCCATAAATATGAAGAGAATTTATGGCCTCTATCTAAAATGATGTAAATAGGCACGCTATGAAACCAGACGATCTCCTGAATATAAATCTGAGCCTACCTCTCTGATGTGTATATAGTCACCACCGGAATAAAGTGCACGAACTTGGTCAGTCTATCGACAATGACCCAAATGACATCAAACTTCCTCAACGTCCGTGGTAGACCAACCAAGAAATATATAGTGATGCACTCCCACTTCCACTCCGGTATAACCATCTGCTGAAGTAGGCCACCTGGCCACGGGTGCTCATACTTAACCTGCTGAAAATTTAGACATCTTTCAACATACTCAACTATGTCCTTCTTTATCCGCCGCCACTAGTAATGATGCCTTAGGTCACAATAAAACTCAGTGGCACGTGGATGAATAGAATAACGCGAATTGTGTGCCTCCTCTAAAATCGTGTTTCTCAAGCCATTAACATTAGGAATGCATAAGCTACCCTAGAACCATAGAACACCATCATCATCGATAGTAACCTCCTTGGAATCACTGTGTAGCATCGTGTCTCTAAGAACTAGTAAGTATGAATCATCGTACTGAAGAGCCTTGATATGCTCGAATAAATAAGACTGAGCCATAACACATGCAAGAACTCGAATGGGATCTAAAATATCTAACCTCAAAAGTTGGTTAGCTAAGGACTGAATGTCCAAAGCCAATGGCTTCTCCCCTGATCAAATGAATGCCAAACTACCCATACTCTCGCCCTTTCTTCTCAAGGCATCCGCGACCACATTCGCCTTTCCCAGATGACAAATGATGGTTAGTAACTCAAGCCACCTATGCTGCCTATATTAAGATCCCTTAAGTTGCAAATTGTGGGTGATCGGTGTAAACCTCGCATGATCCCCCATAAAGATAATGCATCTAGATCTTGAGAGCATAAACTATCACAACCAGCTCAAATCATACACAAGGTAATTCTTCTCGTGGGGCTTCAGCTGACGTGAAGCATATGTAATAACTCGCCCCTCCTGCATCAATACACAACCTAAACTAACTCATGAAACGTCTCAATACTTAGTATACATCCTTGAACCGACGGGCAAATCCAACACTAGTATTGTAGCCAATGTGCTCTTGAGACTCTGAAAGCATACCTTGCAATCATTAAACCATCTGAACTGAGCACCCTTCTGGGTCAACCTAGCTAAAGGAATTGTAATATATGAGAAACCCTCCACAAACCGATGATAGTAACCTGCTAGCCCTAGGAAACTCTTTATCTCGTTCGTTATGGTTGACGAGGCTAACTCTGAACTACCTCGACCTTCCGGGGCCTCACCTGCTACTACATGCCCCAAGAAAGCCACAGAACCTAACCAGAACTCGCTCTTGGAGAACTTAGCATATAGCTTTTGTTCCCGTAAGGTATGAAACTGTATCCTCAAATGCTGCTTGTGTTCCTCAATACTATGCAAATAGATCAATATGTCATCAATGAAGACAATGAAAAATGAGTTAAGATATGGCCTGAACACCCGATTCATCAAATCCATAAATGTCGTTGGGGCGTTAGTCAAGCCGAAGGACATCACTAGAAACTCATAGTTCCCATATCTTGTCCGAAAATCCATCTTCAGAAAATTCAAAGCATGAATCCTTATATGATGATACCGAGATCTCAACCGATCTTAGAGAACACCCTAGAACCTGTAACTAATCAAAAAAATCATCACTGTGTGGCAATGTGTACTTATTCTTGATAGTGGCTTTGTTCAGCTAGCGGTAATCAATGCACATCTACATTCTCCCATCCTTCTTTATCACAAACAATACCGGTGCACCCTAAGGTGACACACTCGGCCTAATGAATCCGTTCTTGAGAAACTTCTCAAGTTGTTCATTCAACTCCCCCAACTCCTTTGGATCCATGCAATATGGCGAAATAGAGATAGGTTGGGTGTCTGGCGCCAAATCTGAAATCGATATCATAATCTAGTGGATGGCCTGGTAGATTAGAAGGAAATATATCAGAGAACTCCCACACCACAGGCATTGAATCTATTGTATGCATCTTCGCAGTAGTATCCCGAACATAAGTCAGATAGGCCAAACGACCCTTCTCGACCATATGTCGAGCATTTAATAAAGAGATAACCTGACTAGATGTATTGATATATGAGCCCCTCCACTAAAATCTAGGCAACTATTGCCTCACTAAAGTAATAGTCTTGGCATGGAAATCAAGAAAACAGCATTAAAGTTGGGTCGCTCTCGAGGACTTCAAGCAGGCGGTGGTATTGAATACATGGGTCTGCTAGACTGGCTCCTCACGAACT
This sequence comes from Nicotiana paniculata, assembly GCA_005239505.1. Classification (NCBI taxonomy): domain Eukaryota; kingdom Viridiplantae; phylum Streptophyta; class Magnoliopsida; order Solanales; family Solanaceae; genus Nicotiana; species Nicotiana paniculata. Next base: position 21,120 of record ML338515.1, read on the forward strand.
GACTTCTACCCACTGACGGGGTGTCCCTGAATCCACCAGAATATCGACGTAGCTTATCTATCGATGTATAGTCTCGGCCCTAGATGCAGAGACACTCAATCCTCTAAGCTATCTCCACAACCTACTCGTAAGGAGTCTCCATCTCAGCCTCTCGGGCCATAGAAACCTAGATACCATAGTGAAAGCCCGCGATAAACCTCCACACACTCTCTCTGCATCTGTGGGGAGTATTATAAGTGCATGGCAAGACAAATTTGAGAAACTTGTCTCATAGTCGGTCAAGGACAACTAACCCTGCTGGAGCCGCTCAAACTGACCCTGTAACTCTTCCCTCTGCTAGGGTGGAATGTATCTCCAAAAAGAGACATGTGAACTGGTCCCAAGTCAAGAGAGGTGAACCTTCTGGCCTACCATAGAGATAAGTTGTGGCCCTCCCTAGGTCTCTACCTCTACCTCTGGCAACCGGGAGATAGCCCTTTTGCCATCAGGTACAGCCTTGGCATGCGTTCTCACCATCTGTGAGAGAATAAGAGAAAGATATTTAGCACAACATCAACTACATGATAGGATATGAAGAAAGAGAAGTTTCCTAATACCCTACAGCCTCTCAAAGATAAGTATGGATGTCTCTACATCAATCCCCAAGACTATACTAGTCATGCTCATGACTCGTGCGACCTATGTGAACCTAGTGCTCTGATACCAAGTCGTCATGACCCAAATCCCACTATGGGCCGTGATAGGAAAGCCAACGGTGAACTATCAACTTAATATTCATTTTATTACTTTTGAAATCATGGTTTTATTAAATAATGGAAATTAATGCGGAGAAACCATGAAGATATAAAGCATAAAAAAATATAAAAATAAAATGGTGAAAATAATAGGCAAAACCATAAGCATCTACTAGTAGTTTCCAAAACTAGGTGTCACAAGTGCACGACCAATCTAGTAGAATATACAAACTACTTTAAATACTGTCTGAAATGAAATAGACAGAAATAGTAAATGCAACAAGAAGGAGACTCTAGGTGTTGTAGGTTGGAGCATGGGGAGCATATCACCACTAGGTCTGCGGATAGTGTGTATGCGCACTCGAATGGCCACCAGATATACCTGCCTCAGTACCTGCAAAATTAGTGCAGAAGTGTAGCATGAGTACATAATTCAACGTGTACCCAGTAAGTACCTAGTCTAACCTTGAATAAGTAGTAATGAGGGATCGACATCGACACTTACTATTGGTCCAGTAAATAAAGTAAGTGAATTATAAATAGGCATAAAACACAACAGTAATAATGAAATAAGAAACAATGAATAACATGATCCTTCAACATAATGGAAATATGAAATCCTAATATATCATGTGTATCTCCAACAAATAAGGAACATCAAGTAAATATCAATCCTCAAGACAATGAAAGGAAATTTCATGTACATTCGGACTCCCAGAGATATTATGCACGAATTATGGCGAGGTCGTACAGCCCAATCCCTAATAATCGTGTACACTGCCGCGGGTCTACCAGAGCAAACCATATATGCATCTCAAATATATTTTCTTGGTCATAAGGTTCAATCCATGATGATATTTTGTGTCATTGCCAAGTCATACGGCCCGGTCCAAAGGAATAAAGAAATTCTTCGAACTACTGGTAAAACAATTACAACATAAGGATGGGCACATAAAGAAAGCATGATTTTACCAACAACAAAATATCCCACCAAAACTCAAGGTAATGAAGCTCGGCCCAACATAATCCTTAACCAAATTTCAATTAAAAAATATAAGTAACTAAACTAACAAGTTGATATCAAGTAGTACAAATATTGCATGGTAAAGTCCTAAGTCTACCCGGACATAAGCATGATATTAGCTACGTATGGACTTTTTTCACCTCGTGCGTACGTGGAACCCATAACAAGTAGCACATACCAATTAAAGTTCCTGCAGTGATAATTCTCTCTTATAAGATTAGGCAAGAGACTTACCTCGCTTCCAAGTTCACTACTCGGCTCTTCAACCTCACTAATTGCCTTAAATTGATGCCAAGTAATCCAAAACTAGCCAAAAGTCGTATAAACTAATCAATATATGCCCAAGATTTCATAATTTAACTATTAGAGTAATTTTCCAACCAAATTTGGAAATTTCATAAAAGTTACCCCCGGGTCCACGAGCCCGGATTCCAAAATATTTTGTAGATAAATATTACCCATGAACTTATGAACTCATATATATAATTTCTACAATATTCCATACATAATTTCGTGGTCAAATCCCATTTTTATCAAACCCTAGGTTTTTCAACATAATCCCATGATTTCCACAATTTCTATGTTAAAATCTATCCATAATCTATGTAGTAAACTCCCATTTGGTAGAAATCACTTACGTTCAAATGCTAGGTGAAATCCCTCACCAAGAAGCTCTAAAATCGGGCAAGAAATGTGAGAAATGAAGAAAAATGGCCTAAGTTCCGACTTTTAAAGATGTTTTTGCCTAGTGATCCTTCATCGCGATCGCGGGAGTTCCCTCGCAATCGCGAAGGAAAAGCTGCCCCTTGCCACAAAATCCTTTATTGCGAACGCGACAGGGAACTCATGATTGAGATGCCTAACTTGACTGACCCTTCGCAAACACGAAATCAAAAGCCTGCCTTCCCCCCAGCCGGCCTTCCTCTATGCAAACGCGACCCAGCGATCGCGAACGCAAAGGGAACTGGCCCCAATGCTCCGTGATTGCAACAGCCCTGCCGCGAACATGAAGAAAAAAATATTCCCCAACTCAAATCCTTCATCGCGAACATGAGACACCCTCCGCGTTCACGAAGAAGGAAATCAGTACCAGCAAAATCTGCCAACTTGACTTAGCTTCGGGTAGTCCAAAACACACTCGAGCCACCCGAAACCCCATCCAAATGCATCAACAGGTTCATAAACATAATTTGGACTTGTTTGAAGTCTCAGAAGATGTAAAACGGTATTGAAACTAAGAGTCGCACCCTCAAACAAAATTAATCAACATTTGAACTTCAAACTTCTTCAACTAGCTCTGAACACGACGAATCATACTTAGACAACTCGAAATGATGCAAAGTTTATGCACAAGTCACAAATCACCATACAAACCTTTTCCATTTCTCGTAATCCCAAAAGGACATTGATAACACCAAACTCCACTTCAAACCAAACTTAGAAAACTCTAAAACCTTCAAGGCGCCAACTTTAAACAATAGGCGTCGAAACTCTTCCGGATCACCCGAAACTCAATTCGAACACACACACAAGTCCAAAATCATCATACAACCATATTAGAACCTTCAAATGCCAGTTTCTAGGTTGTTTACTCAAAGTGTTAACCCAAGTCAAACTTGTCCACCTTAGGCCACTATTATGGAACTAAGTGTTCCGAATTCAACTTGAACCCTTCCTAAACCAAACCAATCATCCTAGCACGTCATAAAAAAGTAAAAGCACATATGAGAAGTCTTAAATTAGGGAACGTGGATCCATAAAGTGAAACGACCGGTCGGGTCGTTAAGTTGTGTGGCTAAGTATTGAGTTTTGTAGCAGAGTGTGAAAGGTGCTTGGAGTATCTCTATTTTACCACCAAGTTTGCGGTGCAGTGTTAGCGAGATGGAAGAAATAGTTTCGGATTCAAAAAAGGTATCATCGAAAAGGGTGTATTAGTTGGAGGTGCTTTTGAGTGCATGAGAGAGTATAAAATGATTTATGGTTATCAAGATGATGTGGTCTTGCTATTTGAGGTCACTCAAGATGAATGTTGATTGAAATCCAATGTGTGCTAGTAAGAGAAATCTTGTATAAAAGGCAAGATAAGAGGATATCTGAAGAAGTTAGGTTAGTTTAGTAGTGGCTTAGATCGGCATGGTAAGGGAAATGATCGGTTCCTTAGTGCAATAAGGCTATACTGATGTTGGTGGCTATATTTGTGAGTTTAGTGGTCTGCAAGACTAGGTTTATTAGGAAGACTCAATTTTAATGGTTCGGTTATGTGTAAACGGGTCCCAAAGAGGTTATGATAGTTTCGACCACGACTTGAGGTTTGTGCCCTCTGCGGTTATAGGAAATCAGTCGTGTGTTGTGATTTTCTCCTAAAATGAATTAGGTGAAGGAGGTTTCTAGTCGATGAAGTGTTTATTCTGCTGGTGGTTCAGGAGTCATGATGAAATTCCTTTACTCTCGTGTAATTTCATGATAGGTACAATGAGTGGTGTGAAATTGGTACTAAAGGATCAAGAATGCAGTTCAGTTTTGACAGGAATGTCACGAGCTCGGGGGAGCGGGGGAGATTTTAGATGTTTAGAGTATACGGGCGCTATTTTAATATCCCCTAAGAATGGTGTTCTATGGAAGAGGCATTGTGTATTAATTTACAAATTCTTGATTAGCACTACAGAATAGCATGGTTGGTATCCACGGATGTACAAATTTTGTTACTTGGTGCGGAAGGTTGTGGGACAATTGTGTAGGTGTGATGTGCCAGTAATTTAAGGGAGAGGGATCAACATGAGGTATGGAGATTTTGGTAGTGTCGAAGATTGGAGAATTTATATCATGAGAGACACACTACCCTTGGTTGCAGACGATGGAAGTTTTCTTAGGATCTGAAGGTTGATTGTATGTGTCATGTATAGGGTCATTGTGGATCTTAAAAGGATATATACCTATTTTGAGGTGTTCAGAATCGGTTTAGAGGTCCATTGGTAGGAATAATGTGAAGGTATATTCTACACCAGGTCAGATATGTTTATACAACATAATATTTTTCTATGGATGAGTCATTGAGCATGGTGGATGTTCTTCTTGTCATCATATATTTTATGTGTTACTATTTCATGCTAGGTAGGTGTGAGGCGACTTGATTATTCACATGCGTGATGTGTCCTGTTTAGGTTTGTGGTGTTATATAAGCGAAAATGGCTCTCGAGATGTTGGTTATATATTCCACCTTAGTTGTTCTTGGCCCTTTATAGTGCATGATGCTATCCGTCTCCCCGTGGTTATATTTATGCACTTGACATGATTATGGTTGATATATGTGTGTCTACTGAGTATAAGAATTTTGGCTTGATGGACTTCCCCATGCAGGTTGTTATGATTGGATCAGGTTGCACACCATCACGGGTATCATGTTTGGATCGGGTTGCACACCGCAACGGTAAGATATTGTGTACGATTCCTTATAGTAATTTGTATGTTTTACTTATCCTCTCTGGGATAGATTCATAGTGATTTGTTTGGTGTTCATAGCTATCATGTGTGCGGGATAGTTCTGTTCTTGATTTTCCTTTTCTTATTGGTCATATTTGGGTTGTGGCTTGTTGGGCCAGATCACGTTGTATGAGATTTTAGATAGTTTTTTATGTGGCTTATGAGCCGAGCAACTTGTATTAGGTGAGACGAGGTTGTTGGACCTAGGATAGTGAAATCAGATTTGTATAATATATGTTTAGAGGGGAAATGTCACTAATCAATTCAGAGTACGATAATGGTTCTTGTCGAACGGAAGAACTCCATGATTTACTAATCCGACGGGTGGTTGTGAGATTCCGTACATATCTTTCATCGTTGTATTGTTGTAAGGATTGGAACAAGACTTTTATATGTCGCAAGGTTTATTGTTGGTACCAGGTTCGAAATGTTGCAACATGGTGGTTGGATGATGTTGTATGGGCATATGAGTGATGCGGTACATCGTGTGGTCACGACTTGGGTGTATATGTATGTTTTGGTACAGCTTGTGGAGTTTGATATGGTGTAAGTATGCAAGAATCGAACCTTATAGGAAATTCTGAATGTTAGAATTTGGTTCTAAGTTTTGTGTGCTAAAGTAGTAGAGAAGATCTTTGGTCGAGGTTGAGCTAATATGCTTATATGGTGTGGTGGCATGGGTAGGTACACGTGGAGTTATTCTATAATTTTGGAAACTTTGGAACAGTTCTTGGTACGTTCAAGGATGAACATATGTTGAAGTGGGGGAGAATGTAACGACTCGATCGATCATTTTGAGCTCCAGCATGTCGTTTGAGGGTTTGAGACCTTGAGCAGCTTCACCTTATGTAAATTGACTTGCACGTGTCATTGGTTTTTATTTTTGAGAAGTTAAAAGTTAATTTGGAAGAATAATTCTCAATTTGGAAGCTTTAAGCCGGAAGAGTTGACGAAGTTTTTCCTTTTGATTAAATGACCTCGGAATCGGGATTTGAAGGTTCTCATAGGTTCATAAGTTGATTTCGGACTTGGGCATATATCCGGGTTGAGTATCGGATGATCCGGGAATGATTCGACATTTATTATTGGAAGTTCACATTTTTGAAGTTCTTTGAATTAGCTAAGTTTGAATTAGATTGTACTTTGGTGTTATCGGACTTCAGAGGCGTTCTGGAACCTTATATAGGTTCATTTTATTGATTGGAACTTGTGTGTGAAGTTTGGTTATGATCCAGAATGTCTAAGTGTGATTCGGATGCGTTCGACGAAGTTTGAGGGTTTGAAAGTTAAGTGAAGGAGTTTGATCATCGATTACTGATTTTGATGTTATTTGTGGTGTTTCAAGCCTTAGAATAAGTTTTGATAAAGAATTGGAATTGGTTTAAGGATTGGACGGGATCACAGGGGCCTTGGGTATGTTTTTGGAGTGGTTTCCGACCATGACAATGTGTTTTATTATTGCTAGTTGTTGGTTCTGATGTTGTCCTTCGCGAATGCGGTAGGGAACATGTGTTCACGATGAAGGAACTTGGTTGTTGGACATTTGTGCTACGCGAACGTGACAGAGGATTACGATCATGGAGAAGGAATTGAAACCAGGAACTTTTGCCCTACGTGAACGCAACCTTGGAGACGCGAACACGAGGAATAGCGGGGTGTCAGATTGCCCTTCGCGAACGTGGAAAGGCGACCACGAACGCGAAGGAGGGGTTCATGGCTGGCGTAATTTCATCATGGCGAACGCGTGATGTTGTTCTCGAACGCGAAGCATTGGGCAGGTAGTCCTCCATGAACGCGACCAGTGGCCTGCGAATGTGATGAAGGGCCTGGAAGAATCTTATAACAGTGAGCTCGAGGGTAGGTCTCATTTTATTCAATTTCTCTCTGTTGAGGCGTTTTGGGGGTAATTTAGAAGGGGCGATTTCATTATCTATCACAAGATAAGTGATCTGAGCTAAATACATGGATTACACATGGATTTAAATGTGAAAATTAGTTGAAATTTGTGAAATTTTGGAAGAAAATCTAGAAAATGGGTAAGACTCCACCTCATTCGGAGTGCAGCCGAGTCTATGAGTCATTATGTTAGAGTTTTGCTATGTATGGATAAGACGGTGCCCTATCCTGTTTGAAGTTAAATAATCTTAGAGGCTTTGTAGACAGAGGTTCAGTTTGTACAGTATGTCAGAGGCCTTGACGGCCATATATATTCATGTTTTAAGAACGATAGTTTATTGATACAGTGTTGCCCACTTACAGTTGTACATTATAAGTTGTGTCCATGTGGGCCCAAGATAGTTACAAAAGGAATGAGTTCAGCCAACTCGACCTATGTATGTTCTAGTTTTGGTTGAATGATCATGAGTTACAGAGTGGTTCGCTCGAGCCAGCACGACACCGGGTGCCAGCCACGCCTCCCAAGGTTTGGGGCGTGATAGTATGTTGACCACGAAATTAGATATGGAATTGAGAATAAATCATATATTTGAGTTCGTGGTGCCATGGGTAATATTTATCGTCAAAAAGTTTTGAAATCTGGGCATGTGGGCCTAGGTGTTTACTTTTCGATTAGAGTTGGAAATTTTCTAATTGTTAAATTGCTAGTTTTGAGTAGATTTTCGTGTTCGTTTGGCTAGCTTCGGATCGTTTGGCATTGGTTTGAGGTGGTAGAGAGGCATTGGAGCCGGTTGTCGAATTTCGGAGCGAGGTAAGTCTCCTGTCTAACCTTACAAGGGGGAAATTACCTGGTAGATGTTATATTTGTTATGTGTTACATGTTACGTAAGCTATACACCTATAAAGTGACGAGTGCCTGTGCGTATGCTATCTTCTTGATTATGTCCGAGTACACTTAGACTCACACTATGATTTAACTGTATTACTTGAGTTATCTTTGCCTATTTGAATGCCCTAATTTACATTTTAGCCTGAGACTAGACTTGCATAGAGTATTGGACTTGCTACTTTAGATACTTGACGAGCTACTTGATTAGTCGAGGAAATTGTATTTCCCTTTACGGATTTCTCCCACGTTGTGCGTATTCATCTGAAAGTTTACTTGAATTTCATAACCCACATGTACATTTGTGAGTGGGGCTAGTGACCCGTTAAAGTTTCATATTCTTATATGATCGGGTTGAACACCTCAGTAGTACTCTTATGGGATTGGGTCGTTCGTCTTGGTAGAGTACATTATTCTTATGGGAACGGGCCGTTCGTCTCGGCAGAGAGTACACTATTCCTATGGCCGTTATCCTCGGTAAAGTACACTATTCTGATGGGATCGGGATGTACGTCACAGTGGGACATCATACCATCAATCTTATGGGGTCGGGTCGTTCGCCTCGGAAAAATTATGTGTTATATTTGATAAGGAGTCTATGAGCCTCTCTAATTTGAGACGTGGTATTTTATTGGTTATTGACCTCACAAATATTCCATTCGAGGTAGCATTCGGTATAAGAGGATTTTTGTATTTATTCTTCTATTGAGGATCGTGTTATGTGCATATATGTTTTTTCACTGTTTGTGCTTGCCATGTTTCATACATGTCTACCTTTATTGTACTTTGATTATTGGACCACTAGTAAGTGTTGATATTGACCCCTCGTCACTACTTCTTCGAGACTATGCTAGATACTTCTTAGGTACGCGTTGTTGTACGTACTCATACTACACTTCTGCACCAATTGTGCAGCAACTGAGATAGGTACATTTGTTGGTCATCTGAGCGTGTAGGTGCGGTTGCTAATGAGACTTTGTGGTGAGTTTCTCTCTATGTTATAATCCGCAGCACATAAAGTCCACGTCTTATTCAAATACTTTGTTTTGTATATTCTCTATTCTAAACAGTTATTTTAGTAGTATTGTATATTTTAATAGTCATGTACTTGTAACACTGGGTTTTGGAGATTTAGATTCTTGTTCTTGGTGCCATTCTATCATGAAATCTGGATTTATATTTGACCATGTTCGAGCATTTAAAAAAACTTTAGTATTGTACTATGAAAATGAACGATTCCGGTTGTTTATTCATTATTTAGTTTGAATTATCTATCGGTGTATTGGTTAAAATGTTGACTTACCTAAAGGTAGTGTTTGGCTCTATCACGGTCTAAGATGGGATTGGGTCGTGACAGGAGGATGAAAGAATGGAATAAAACATGGGAGAAAATAAATTGTGTAGTTTGAAACTAAACCAAAAACTAATTTAACCTTGTTTGGGTGTGAAAAATGTGAAAACATGAGCTTAGAGTCCATTGATAACCATTAAAAATTTTTGAAGATTTGAATTCAAAAATTGAGAAAATATTTTATTTATTTGGATTGTATATTATTGCTAGCGATTGGGAATATATATTGGAGTTTGTATCTCAATTTTGAATGTGTTTGGTGAAAATTTGAGTTGGTTTTGATTAGAATTTCAGCTTGAAGCTCGATGAGGAAGAAGAACAATAAGTTGTATTTATTTTGTACAGGGGATGCACAAATGACATACAAAATATATAGAAAGAACATAATTGTATGCGAGTTATATATAAATAGTATGTGTATTATAGGATTCTGTAGAATAAAAATTATATATAAGTTAGATGTAAATTATAGCTTTTGACCGAATTTTGTATCATAAAAAATCAAATACAAATTATATATAAATTATGGCTTTTTCCGAATCTGTATATGTTTTATAAAAAAATTTAGTTACTTTTTCTATATAACAAAACCTAGCTAAACCAGAATTATTGTCTTAATTTTATATATATAGGAAAAAATGCAATATTCATACATCGTAGGTCTAAAAATGAGATAAAATTGGACATCTTTGAAATATATTTCCTTCTATCAAAAAGATGTTATTCCCTTCATTCTTTTATCATATGCAAATCAAGAACAAAGTACACTGACAAGTCAATCTTTAACCCTTTGGTGGGGGAATTTGTATATGTATTCAGTTTTGGGGTCATCATTAAACTTATATCCGTATTTGCACAGAAATTTATAAATTTATTTGTTTTAGGATCAACTTCAAACTTAATAAATCTGAAGTTGGAAAAATTGAGTCTGAAGTTGCAATTTTAAGATGGACTTGGAATTATTTTATTTTGAAGAGTGGCAAAATTTTGCATGCATTTAAGACTTTTTTAGTTTGAAGTGTAAAATTGCACTATAAATGCATTTAAGACTTATTTGATTTGAAGTGCAGCTAATATTTATATGCACTTAAGGTTTTTTTAGTTTTAAGTATAAATTGGTCATAAATATAAACTTGTTTGTCGAATTTCAATAATTCAATGCACGATTGAACACTCAAATCTATTCCAAATTAGCTCAAATAACTTCCAAATATTTTGTCAAAATAATAACAAATCTAACAAATCCACCTTGCAACTAAGAAGAAGAAGAAGAAGAAGAAGAAGAAGCCTTAAGCAGTAGCAAAGAGAGGAGCGACACATTAGCTCAGTATTGCAAAACACCATAAACCACCTTAAATTTGCTTACAGACACCATGTAAATCTACATTCACCTTTATTTTCGACGCAACTAAGAAGAAGAAGAAGAAGAAGAACGAGGAAAGGGAAAAAAAAGTATGAAGTTGTCTGTATTTTGAGTACGAATGAATTTTTTTCATGAAAAATAAGCTATCTGTACTTGAAGTACTAACTAAATTTTTTCATGAAAGTAAAATAAGCTAAATGGGGGCGATTAAAATAAACTTATATTTTATCCTTTTTTCTTTAAATTACACCATCTTCTCCATTATTTCACCTTTCTTCTCCGGTTCTTCACCATTTCTTCACCCTTTTTATTTCTTTTAATCTTAATCCATTTGAAATTCTCTCTCTGTTTATTGAGTTTATATTTTATCTTTTGCATTTTATTCGTCCTTTTAACCAAATTAATTTGAAAGAAGAACACCCATTGTAGAAGAGTAAAACCTGTATTGAAGCAATTATATTTGTAAATCTTCAGATTCTTCAAAGAATCGGAGGTCCCTTTTTCACCAGCAAAACCCTAAGCCCTAATTTTGTTCTGATTCACCAGCAAAACTTCACGTTTATTCTCAATTCGACATAGCAGCGACTAGTTTTGAAGAAGAATCGATAGTAGCAACGAGTGTTGTTGAAGAGAAATCGGAGGAAGATATCAACGACTAGTTTCCGATGAGAGACTCCGTCTCTGATGGGAACGGGTAAAAGACTTAGGGTAAAATGTTTTATTTTACTGATATTAACATGTGTACCCACCCTTTTTTTACTAAGAGTAATTAATTAATTTTAGGCTAATTAAGTGAATTTTAGGATTAATTAGATTATTTACCCATGTGGCATGCCACATGGCATGTTTTATAATTTAAAAAGAGTGTGTATCATACGTACTACACCATAAGAGACGGGAGGTGGGGGAGGGGAGGCGACGGGGGGTTTTTATACGAAGGGGGATCTAGTTCAGGGGTTTTTGGGGACACTCGATAGTTTAGGTAGAAAACTGACAAAAATTGTATAATTTAGGTGGGTTTGAAGGTATTAACTCTTTAAGAAATTGTTACCTTTTTGGGGCCTTATTTACTCGAGATTCTTCTGGTTTTTTTCGCGAAATTGAGAAAATAATACCAATTGCATTTGAAAGATTAGAACTTGTTGATTGTGAGGGAATTTTTGGCACGGTAAGGGTTTGTACTTTGTACTTTGGTGCTTGGTTTAATTAAGGGGAAAATAAGAAGAAAGGAAAATGCAAGGAGGAATGGGTCTAAGTAGGAGGTATAGGAGGTTGGATATGAGTGTAGGTGATATGGATGATCGAGGTTGGACTCCTCTTCATATTGTTGCTCGTAAAGGTGACCTGAAAGAGGTACTCTTTTCTCTTTTTTGTGTTGCATCTTTTATTATGTTTTATAGTGTTTAATGTGATTTAGTACATACACAAATACTAGGACACATGTTAATTATTTATGGATTTTTAGTTAATGAGACAAAGCGAAGTATGTCTGCATTTATTATACTGCTTCTATTTAGTTTTTTAAGTTGCTCCTTTTATCATAGAGTATTTACCAAGATGACAGTTTAGGGAAAAAGAAGATACAATGTTGGAATTCAAATATCTTTTGTAATCTAGAATTTGTGAGGTTCTGTGATAAGATTGACCCCCTGAGATAGAGAAATTTTAGTACTCCCCCTGCCCCAATTTATGTTATACTTTTTCTTTTCGAGATTCAAACTTTTTAATTTTGACGAGTATTTGGATATAGAATCTTTAAGTTTTTCAAAATGAAATTTACATATTTGGAAACTACATAAAAAGTACTATAAGTCACAATAATTAATACTCTATAATTCAAATTATTCATATGAAAATATAATTCGTTTGAGTTTCGAAATCCGAACACCATCACATAAACTGGGACAGAGTGAGTAGGTTGCAGTAGACATACTCGATTTCTGGTCGTGATGGTATCTCATCGAACAGTATAGCCTTTCTCTTTACTATCAGCTCATCTTTTAATGTAATTGGTAATGTGTTATCCCTGGATGTGTTGCAGTGATCTATGGGTAGCAAGGAAGTAAGCATCAGTGTCTTTACTTTTTCTGTTTCTCAGACTTCCTTTTTCTAAATTTTATTTGTTTTCTCATTAAACGCGAGATGTTTTGTGTGCGGGGCAGCCTTTTTTTTTTTATTTGTTTCATTAACTTTTAGTAAAGTAGCCTACTATAAAAATTTCTTATGCATGTGCATTTCCGAGAGGTACCCTACCTTTTGAACCCTTTCTTCTCACTGCAATGTACTTGCCTTGCTTTCCTTTGGTTATGTTATGCTGATTGTTTTTGTTTTATCAACAGGTCAAGAGACTTCTTAATGAAGGCATGGATGCAAATGTGACTGCATGGGGGCCTAAGTCACTTGGTGTGACTCCACTGCATCTTGCTGCTAAGGGTGGTCACCTCCGAATTATGGATGAATTGCTTGAGAGAGGCGCCGATATTGATGCACGAACCAAGGGTGTCTGTGGATGTAAGTACCTACATTCATGTAAAGCAGCTTTTCCCTTATTATCAGTGTCAAAATCAAAGTTAGTCACCATTATCCCTATTCTCTTTCAACTTTTTTGTTTGTTTCAGGGACTCCACTCCATCATGCTGCTAAAGAACGAAAGAGGAAAGCAATCAGATTCTTGATTAAAAATGGTGCATTCTTGCCGGATAACATACATGATACCAGGTTCAATCCTCCACTCCACTATTGTCCTGGTCTCGAATGGGCTTACGAGGAGATGAGGCTGCTACAACTAGAGAGTTCATCATCTGTTGAGGCCTCTTACAGCTCGGGAAACTGACATGGAACTGTTATTCTCTGCATGTTCCACGAGGAAGAAATGTTGACAAGCATAGCCATGCTGCAGTTGGATTTGGAGCCTTGGATATATGGTTTGTCTTTGTAGATTGCATGTATTACTACTTACTAAGTAGACTACAACGTGTTCACTCTAGTTGATATGGTAGTACAGGGAACAATAAATGTCTCTGATTCTTGTTGACGAATTCTGTGTTTTGTTAAACCTTGTGGTGTAAACATTTCATGTGTCAATTAGACAATCACGTGGACTTGTGCAAGTACGGTATGTTTATTCGATAGTGAACTGTTGGTCTTAGAGCGGCTGAGAATGTTAGGAACATCTAATTCTGGTTGAAATCAACCCTCTTTTCGGTTGAAACTCGATGGATAATGGGTCCGCTTCCTCTATTTTTCACCACTTAAATACTAGACTTTTTGATTGGTTGAAATTAACGTGCAGGTTTGTGTTTTAATCTTTCCTAGACCGTTTTTGCTAGTTGTAAATTAATAGGGTATTTCTAAGCACCAATCCATGCAAGAAGAGGGGCTGGTAAAGGTTTCTTTCAATAGCCATGGCTCCTTACTCGGTAACACATTATTATTAATACTTGGACATTATATTATAAGGTTAACATTTCTAATTACAAAATAAAACAAAAAGGAAGAAGAGGCCTTTCGAATTGCTTTACTTAATTTTCTGTTACAAGTTGGTGAGGAATAAAAGGTCTCAACTCTGAATTCCTTTTCATAACCAGCGTTTGTTGCGTCTTGAGTCATTGGCTCCGTGAAACCATCGATCCAAATGAACATTTATTGGTCCTCTTGTCCTGCAACCATTACTATTTTCTTTGAGAATCTTTTACAATTTGTTTTAAGAGAATTAAAAGATATACCTAATATAGAAAACTATAAGGAAGAGGATAACATAATTTCTTCTGCATCTGCATCCACATCCACATATAATAGTGCTGAACTAGAAGAGAGTATAATCATACACTTAACAAATGTCTATTTTCCCTCCTTGTACTTTCCCTTTTATTTTAATCCTTGTATAATGAGAATAATCGACGGTTAACTACTTAATTATTTTGTTTGAAAATTTTCAATAAATATTCAGGAAATTTGGGAATCTCTATTCTCTTAGAATATCTTGAAGGAACCTTTTCCTCAAAACTGCACTGCATATTTTTTCTTCAGTCGTGTTAAAGAGTGAATTTATTGACAATGTCGCAGAGAATATTTAGAAAGCACAAAATTAAAGTAAATCTTACACTGGAAGCAGAGCATCGGGCATTAACTCAACGCTTGAAACTAGTCTGCAACCAAATAAACGTATCCTAAATAAGTTAGTACATAAATTTTTTATTTTTTATTTTGCTTTTCTACTCTATTCAAGCTCCTCTAATTCCAACAATCAATCATTTGTAGTTAGAAAATTAAAGTAGGAATTATCTAACACGCACAAGTTTTGTACGACTCTATGAACCACAAATTTCAAAGCAAACTAGAATACTCGTAACGACCTCATATACTGTAAATACCAATATGAAATAGACCAAAATCTCAACCAGTTTGCATCTCTGATATGAATCATTTGCTTCTTATGCTCTTCGCTAAGTTAAGCATGACTTATGAGAGATTACAGATTTTTAGATACAATTGTGTCATGTATAGATGACTTTACCTTTCGGATGGGCAGCCCGGTGCACAAAGCATCCCGCATTCATGCAGGGGCAGAGAAGATTTGCAAGGGGTAATGTATAAAGCTTCAAGCATTAGTGGCTGCTCACAAGAAGATAACACGAAGATAACTTTACCATTGCTCCATGCTACTTCCGTTCAATTATTATAGCATTTGGTAAAGTACATAACCAATCAATCTAGTTTCTTTATCGCTAATATGTGCTACTTGAATTATTTTTTCGTCGAATGTGATATTTAGTATTCTTATCCAACACTGCAATTCTACTACATTCATCCGCTGGGTATTCTGGACCCTATTCTCATTTTCTATTACCACAAGTAAAAAGTAAAAGAAAAATAGCGATTATATAACAAAAATGATGAAGAAGGAAGAAACAAGACAAGCTATTTAATTTCTTTTATCCCATAATAACTTACTCCCTGCAAACAATGGAGGCTTCGCCAAATGAATCAAGCTGATCCAATTCATCCTAAAATCACAATACAAAATTCCCAAATAAGAAAAAACATAAAAACCTCAAAAAACACAGTAAATTAGGGCCAAAAATCAGAACCACTAAAAATTAAAGAAAATAAGAACCTGAATGATCTGGATTTGCTGATTGAGAGAAGCAATTGCAGCAGCTAGACGATGTTTTCCCATAACCATATTTGGAGTGCCAGCTCTGGAAACAGGTTTTGAAGATGAAGAAATTAGCTCTCCTTGTACTTCTTGTGAAGCTGATGATGACTCCTCCATTAAAACCAAAAATTTGAGCTATGATAAAGAAATGGAGAGATGTGTCTATCTTTTCTTATTTTAGAGGGAATAGGGTGTTGGACCGACAGATCAAAGAAACCAATAATGAGTCAATGGGGGGTTGTACGAAAGTAGATCAAGGACAATGAGGCTGCATAGGGAATGGTCAAAAAGGTGACTGGGGGACTGACTGAGATTTGACGGAATTTGAAAGTTGAAACACTAGCAATAATTTATTTTTGCTTGATCAAATAGTATGATACAAATCTAGATTAATTGGAATAGTAAATTTTGAATACCTAACGTTATTAAAAATAAATAAAGAAACAAAATGGTCTTTGTTATACATGGCTCTGGATAAGGAGGTGCGGAGATCAAGCATAAGGGTTGTAGGTTAAGGGGTAATTGAGCGTTTTTCTTCGTGTTTTGGCTAATCTGATAGTGTTTTATATAGGATTGTTGGCGGTTATTGTTCCATCATACTTTTTATTTTTTGTTTATTTTATTGTTTTTTATTTTTATTTTTATTTTTATTATTGCCATAATTATTTTCCTTCCCACTTATTTGTTGTCATTCACTGTGCTGATCTTATGTGTATGCTTTCTGTTATTGTTACAGATCTTTTGTCTTTGGGCCGAGGATTTCCCGGAAACAGCCTCTCTACTCTCAGGGGTAGGGATAGGGGTAAGGTCGCGTACACTCTACCCTCCTCATACCTCAATAATGAGATTATTATTAGGTTGTTGTTGTTGTGGTTGAAAATGATCTTTGTTATAAGAAATAAAAAAAAACTTAGGTTAGTGTGTAATCCCATACGTAGGGTATGAGGAGGGTAGTGTGTACGCAGTCTTACCATTATCCTATAAAGGCAGAGAGGTTGTTTCCGATATACCCTCAGCTTAAGAAACGATAAAATAAAGCAACATGCCATAACAACAGTAATATAGTAAGTACCGGAAGGGAATGACATAACAAGTAATAAGAACTAAGAATAAAAGAATGCAAGAATAGTACTAGTACTACTGGTAAACCTAGGAGAAACTCACAACTACCTGTCTACCCACCACCTTAATTCTCGACCCACACACCTTCTTATCGCTGGTCATGTCCTCGGTTAGGTAAAACAATGACATGTCCTGCCTAATCACTTCTCCCAAATACTTCTTTGGCCTACCCCTGCCCTTCCTCAAGCCCGCCATGGTCAACCTTTCACACCTCCTGACCGAGGCAGTTGTGCCTCTCCTCTTCACATGCCCAAACGATTCCTAATAACTTCATTCATAATCTTGTCTTTCCTGGTATGCCCTCACATCTATCTCAACATCCTCATTTCAGCTACTTTCATCTTCTGGACGTGGGACTTCTTGACGGGCCAAATTCATCTCCATACAATATAGTCAGTCTAACCACCACCCTGTAAAATTTTCCCTTAAGTCTAAGCGGCACATTCTATCGCATAAAACTCCCAAAGCTAGCCTCCATCTCATCCACCCCGCTCCAATGCGGTGAGTAACATCCTCGTCAATCTGTTGCCTTGGATTATAGACCCAACATACTTGAAACTATCTCTTTTGAGAATGACTTGGAGTATCAATCTTCACTTCACTTCTTCTTCATGCCTCTCATCACTCAACTTCCACTCCAAGTATTCAGTTTTTGACCTACTCAACTTGAAACCTTTGAACTCCAGTGGTCATAGACTTATACGTTATTAAATGAATATTTTGAAATTGTTTCTTCTGTGGTTCAGTTGAGACCAAACTCAGAATTTAGTGGGCTTTCGCCTAAGTTCAAAGTATTGCAATTAATCAGATGAAAAATTCCAACCCAAAATTCATAAGATTTTAAGCTCATGAATTAGGATTCCATTCTGCAAAGGCTTCATGAATTAGGAGTTCAGTTGTTCAGTGTGGGATGGGATCCGCTGAGAGTACATTTCTCAATAGGATTATGCCAACCATATGAAGTATCTTAAGATAAGCAGTACCATTAGTTATGTCATCAGCGGCCAAATTTTTTATTGATAAATGAATTCACCAATTACAAACACAAAAATGAAAACAAGGGGGAAGGGGGGACTAAACAGTTTTTTTAACAAGTGTGGAAAAGCCAACCCCAGTGTGTCAGAGTTCGGAGGAGTCTCATGGACTCCTAGCAGTGCTCACACTGGAGGGGCAGGACCCTAGATATTCTAAGAGTAGGAGTTGAAAATAGTATATGAAAATAGGAATAGTTTTTAGGAAAACAGTTCAGAAGTAAAAATAGGAGTAAACAGAGTCATTGCAGCACTCTGAGTTCAAAGATTTTCAGCAATCAAACATTGGACAAAAAGAATCATGATTACTTCAAACAAAGTTTCCCATTGCCTAGATTTTACTTTGTTTATCACTAGGTGAGCATATAGCATACTGGGATCAGAATAATAAACAGACAATTACACAAAAAAGGGTAGCAGGGATTGGGAAATAGAAGTCCTTAATCAGGAATACATGAAACAGGGCAAGAGTGAAAGTATGCTAGTCGAGAAATAAGTGGATTAGTATTCTGAATCAGATAAGAACATGCTAGAGTCATATTGACATGCTGAACAAGTCAATTTCATGAGAGTTCAGGCAAGCTAGTTAACAAAGAGACATTAAGAAGACAAAGGCAGGTTGACAGATGAATTACATAACATACTAAATAGGACCTAATGACAGAATAAGAGCAAGAAATAGGAAGCACATATGTTTGATTACAT
The DNA here is from genome assembly GCA_005239505.1 of Nicotiana paniculata. NCBI lineage: Eukaryota > Viridiplantae > Streptophyta > Magnoliopsida > Solanales > Solanaceae > Nicotiana > Nicotiana paniculata. Next base: position 39,870 of record ML338515.1, read on the forward strand.
AGGAAGCAGTCATGCTAATTAAGATCACTAAACAGGAAAGACATGGATTCCACTACACAGAACTAGTCACGCCAATTGAGATCAATAAACAGTAAAGATAGAAGTTTAACTACACAAAAGTAGTTATTGCTAATTGGAATCAACAAAATAGGGAAGACAGAAGTAGTCATGTTAATTGAAATCAATATACAAGGGATAATGAATGACAATAGGAGGAGAGACATACCAGTTAAAACAGAAAACAGGAAGGTAAACGGATGCAGAACCCAATAGTCTAGCCTTGGCTTTCAGCTGGCTAGACAGTGTAGCAAACACAAGTAACAAAAAGGTTTGAATAAGAGAAAGAGTTTGTGTGTGTGTGTGTGTTTCATTCTGAATGTGTTTGTGTTTTGAAAGAAAACCAGAATGAATTTTATATAGCACTTAGCAAGGTAAACAAATAAGGCAAAATTAAAATCAGAGTTCATAAAACAAGGTAATCAATCAGTTAATTGAGGAATTAACTCAATCAGTTCACACAAAAGAATCCGGAAAGGACTCCTTAAATTGGGGAGAATACCTTAACGACTCAAATTGGGATTCAAAATAGGTAAGTGAGTCAATTACTAACCACATAGCAGTCAATTAAATCCCTAAGTCAGACTAATAGTCTAATTAGGGCAAGTAGTACTAGTTAAAGCCATAAATAAGGAAAATAAGTAAAATCACAGAGAAGCATTAATTTTAATAGGAAAATATAATTCGAACCCTAAATAAAATCAGTCAATATATATATTGATTGACAGAGATAAACAATAATGGGAAAATATTGAAGTAAGCAATGAAATAGGCAGAAAAACTTAGGGTTTAAAGCATATACACAAAATCAGTCGAACTAGTAAATATAAACAGATTCAAACACTTAGAAGCTTAAAAACCTTTTGAAAAGAACTTAATATGAAACCTTAGTTCTTAGAAAACACCGGAATCGAATAATAATAAGGAAACAGAAGGTTTTTCGAAGAAAAATACTCAATAATGCTTAAAATCGTCTCAGATCTACAAGGATCGGAACAGATCTATATAGAAAGAGATTAGGGTTTTCAAAAATGACAGAGATGAAAGAAAACCTGGTTTAAAACCATAGATTCGAGCCATAAACACGAAGAAAGTAATACTCACAAACGGAGATGGCCATATATAGGCTCATGAAAAGGTTTTGAAAAAAATCTGGGTTGAATCTCTTCGAGATTCTTCCACAAATCAACATAATCGAACAAACAGAAGAGGTGAGAGGCCAGTAGGGGCCGAAAATTACAAAGAAATCCCATGGAACAGTAGTTTCTGGTGACGGCGGCTAGGTTTTAAGGAGAGTGTTTGAGAGCGAAGGGGAGAGGTAGGGAAAATGAAGACGGCGGAACAAAAGAAATGAGGGGGGGTTAGGGTTAGGTTAGATTAAAAAAGGAAAAGGGTAACGTGGACCGTTAATCTCAGAGATCAACGGCCACGATTAGAGAAGGCTCTGGGTCAGGTTAGATGGGGAATTGGGCTTGGGTAGGACTTGGTCTAGGATCTTAAGTAATTGGGCTGGTATAATCAGGTTAGGTCCGAAATTAAAATGAATTCAAAGGGGCTATTTGGTAAATACCTAATTAATTAATAAAATAATTTGTAAAAATAATTAACAAATTATAAAAAATGATTTTCATGCATAAAGTGATTTTAAAATAATTACTTGATATTATAAAAATAAAAAAGTTATTTTCTGGCAAAATAAGGTAATAAAACATACGTGGGCTATTATTGCAATTATAACCCAAAAATATAAATGTGGCTATTATGCAATAATTAAAGCTTGTCATAAATATAAATTATAAAATTAAACCATAAAATAATTATGAAACCATTTGTGAGGCAATTAGTAATTATTTATATAAATAAAATACTAGGATAAATTAATAAAAATCCTTAGAAAAAATGCAGTAATTATGGAAAAATATTAATTGATGATCATGCATTGTTTTGAAGCTATATATGCATTTTAAAAATAATATAGGGAAAAATTGGGTGTTAATAGCTGTCCCTCTTTACCCGGGGAGGATGAAAGAATTGTCGGGTAAAGATATGATGGCCAATTTTGACCGAGTAGGGTGATTTGAGAGATATAGGACGCACTCTGATTTCCGAGCTGCCTATATATCCCTGGTTTTACAGGAATCGCGTCGTGTGTAGTTCTGAGTTCATCGGCAGAGTACATCGATGAAGCTATCACAAGAACGGACACAAGGTTTTGGAATAGGCGGAATGGTTACGGTGAGCGGTCAGGTTTGAAATAGTATGAAGGAACTGGTGTAGGATTTCTCCTGTTGGGATAATGGTTACTCATCGGGTTACCTGTAAATCAGAAGATGCAATGAAGCATGTACGTACAATTTTGCGTAAATTTAAACATGATGCAAATTCCCTTCAGACCATGAGAAGTGTCTTTGGACGGTTGAGGATGACGCCCTTAGACCATGATGTACCGGGCCATGAATTTTGCAGTAAGGGATTCGCAGGCCATGAGATGATGTTCTTGGGCCATGAAAATGGTGCCTCCGTACTATGACGCCTTTGAATAATGATATGCAAGTTTGATAGATCCTCAGGTCATGGTATGGTGTCTTCGGCTATGAGGATGGTGCCTTCAGACTATGACGCCTTCGGACAAGTCGGCGATATTTCAGCCCATGAGGTGCAAAGACATGATGCTATAAGTGACAAGACAAGGCTTAGTCTTGTATGAAGTTGAGGGCAGAGCTTAGCCCGGGAGAAGAGGATAGATAATTCTATAGATACAGTGCTTAGTCTCGTGCGAGGTTCGGGACAGTTCTTATTCACATGCAAAGTAAAGGTAGTGCTGATCCTTATGCAAATAGAGAGGCAAGGCCTAGCCTCATGCAAAATTGAGACAAATCTTAGTCTCGTGCAGATGGAAGGAAGAGCTTAGCCTTATGCAAGATTAAGAGGCAAGGCTTAGCCTTATGCAAATAGAGAAGGCAGTGCTTGGCCTCATGCCATATTCGGGACAAGGCTTAGTCCCATGCAAATAGAGAAGGCAGTGCTTAGCCTTATGCAAGATTCGGGACAAGGCTTAGTCCCATGCAAATAGAGAAGGCAGTGCTTAGCCTTATGCAAGATTCGGGACAGGGCTTAGTCCCATGCAAAGAGAAGGCAGGGCTTAGCCTTATGCAGATATGGAGGAAGGGATTAGCCCCATGAAATATTGAGACAGAGCTTAGTCTCATGCAAATAGAAGGCAGAGCTTAGCCTTATGCAAAGTTGAGACAGAGCTTAGTGTCATGCAAATAGAAGGTAGAGCTTAGACTTATGCAAATATGGAGACATGGCTTAGCCTCATGCAAGATTGAGACAGAGCTTAGTCTTATGCAATGAATAATAAGTGATAGAAAAGTATTTCCTAGCTGGAAGTGAGTTTGGTATATTTATTTCTATGAAGGATGTGATTCCAAGGTGTGCATACTCCTTATTCCTGCGTTCAAAGAAAAGTTGTGAGTTTTGCAGGGGAAGGTTGGTTCGTGCCTTCGTCTGCTTGCTTGATTTGCTCTGTTCCGTCTGAAGGCCCTGTTTAAATTATCGGGGTAGCGTTCGCTAAAGCAGAGTTTATGTTCAAAAGCATGCATGCATAATTTTCGAAGACATAGTAAAATATAGTTTAGAAATTGGTTAGATGAACCAGTGACTGTGACACGATCAAAGACATTGCGACTGCTTCTGCCGTAGAATTTTGAGGGTCCTCCTCAAAATTCTGCCCCAGTTAACTGAATAATGCTTCTAACTGCTTTATATGCTGCGATTGGCTGAACTTGCTTCAGAATTTTGAGAATCCTCCTCAAAATTCTGCCCCTGTTTCTGATTATGGGGAAATGGAAATTTTATCGAATTGTGACTGAACCCACAGGGATGCCTATGTATCCCCTCTTAAAAGGGAATCAGGTCGAGAGTAGTTCAATTTACATAATGTGAATGAAGCATAAATGGTTTACACATAATATCGCTTGACTGCATCTGAATTGATTGGTTTTGGCCAGACTTCTCCGTCCATTTCTGCGAGTATGAGGGCTCCTCCTATCAGTACCTTGTGAACCATGTAAGGACCTTGCTAGTTGGTAAGAACTTCCCTTTGGCTTCATCTTGATGCGGGAAGATCCTCTTCAACACCAGCTGCCTCGGTGTGAATTGTCTCGGCTTAACTCTTTTGTTGAAGGCTCTGGACATTCTGTTCTGATAAAGTTGCCTGTGACATACTGCGTTCATCCTCTTTCTGTCTATGAGGGCTAGCTTCTCATAACGGCTCCTTATCCATTCTGCGTCGCTGAGCTCAGCTTCTTGTATGATTCTCAAGGAGGGAATCTCCACTTCGGTGGGAATAACAGCTTCAGTACCATAAACTAGCAAATATGGAGTTACCCGGTTGATGTGCGGACTGTGGTACGGTATCCCAGTAAGGCGAACGATAGCTTCTTGTGCCATTGTTTGTGATTCTCTACCATTTTCCTTAGTATCTTCTTGATGTTTTTGTTGGCAGCTTTCACGGCTCCGTTCATTTGGGGACTATATGCTGTGGAAGTCTTGTGCTTGATTTTGAAAGTCTCACACAACAACCTTCTTAGTCACAGCTTTGTAAGATGCGGCTTCAACCCATTTAGTGAAGTAGTCAATAGCCACTAAAATAAATCGATGCCCATTTGAGGTGGTGGGCTCGATTGGACCAATAATGTCCATTCCCCAGGCGGCGAAGGTCCAAGGTGAGCTTGTTGGATTCGTTTGGTGGCACTTTTATCATATCTGCATGTACTTGACATTGGTAGCACTTTTGAACATACCGGATCCAATCTGTCTCTATGGTCATCCAAAAATAGCCGGCCCTAAGTATCTTCTTGGCCAGGACAAAGCCATTATATGCGGGCCGTAGTTCCCCGCATGTATCTCGTCGAGCAATTTAGAAGCTTATTTTGCGTCGACACGCCTTAACAGTCCTAAATCAGGAGTTCTTCTATATAGGGTTCCTCCACTGTGGAAGAAATGATTGGATAATCTCCGAAGCGTGCGTTTCTAAGTATGGTTTGCTTGCTCCAGGTGTTCTCCTTTTGCCATATACTTTTTGATGTCGTGGAACCAAGGCCTTCCATCCGTTTCCTCTTCGACATGAGCACAATATGCCGGCTGATTATGGATCCTTACTGGGATAGGATCAATGAAGTTCTTGTCCAGATGTTGTATCATTGATGAGAAAGTGGCCAATGCATCGGCAAACTCATTCTGAATCGCCGATTACCAGCAGTTCCTGAATGCTCATGTCAACAGCCATGTTGAGTCCTAATATGCAAGCGTCGTATTCTGCCATGTCGTTAGTGCAAGGGAATCTGAGTTTCGCAGATACCGGATAATGTTGACCAGTTTCTAATACCAAGACGGCTCCAATGCTGACTCCTTTGATGTTTTCCGCTCTGTCAAAGAACATTCTCCAACCATCGTAGGCTTCAGCAATGTCTTCTCCTACGAATGATACCTATTCGTCAGGAAAATACGTTTTCAAGGGTTCGTATTCTCCTCCCATAGGGTTTTCATCAAGGTGGCCTGCCAGTTTCTGTCCCTTGACTGCTTTCTAAGTTACATAGACAATGTCGAATTCACTCAACAAGATTTTCCACTTAGCCAGCTTGCCAGTGGGCATAGGCTTCTGAAAGATATACTTTAAGGGATCCATACTCGATATGAGATATGTTTTATAGGCACAGAAGTAATGCCTCAGCTTCTGAGCTATCCAGGTCAAGGCACAGCAGGTTCGTTCTAGCAGAGAATATCGTGCTTCATAATGTGTAAGATTCTTACTCTGGTAGTAGATTGCCTGTTCTTTTCTTCATGCCTCGTCGTGCTGCCTTAGAACGCAGCCGAAAGCTCCATCTAACACGGCAAGGTAAAGTAGCAGTGTCCTACCCGGCTCTAGCGGGACCAAAACTGGCGGTGTTGATAAGTAACCCTTGATTTTTTCAAAAGTCTGTTGACAATCCTCGATCCAACTAGTTGCAGCGTCCTTTTTCAACATTTTGAAAATCGGCTCACATATTACTATGGACTGTGCTATGAAACTGCTGATGTAGTTAAGGCGTCCAAGGAAACTCATCACATCTTTCTCGCTTTTTGGCGGTGGTAATTCTTGGATGGATTTGACCTTAGATGGATCCAATTCTATTCCCTGGCGGCTGGCGATGAATCCCAATAGATTTCTGGCGGGAACCCTGAATGCACACTTTGCAGGGTTTAGCTTTAGGTTGTACTTCCGCAGTCTGTAGAAGAATTTCCTCAAGTCTGCTATGTGGTCTGTGGACTTCTTGGATTTAATGATGACATCATCCATATATACCTCGATTTCTTTGTGTATCATGTCATGAAAAATAGTAGTCATGGCCCTCATGTAGGTGTCCCCAGCATTCTGTAGGCCGAATAGCATCATCTTGTAACAGTACACGCCACATGGTGTAATGAAAGCCGTTTTCTCAGCGTCCTCCTCGTCCATCCAGATTTGATGGTAACCGGTGAAGAAATCCACGAAAGACTGGAGTTCATGCTTGGCACAATTGTCGATCAGAATGTGTATGTTTGGTAGCGGGAAATCATCCTTAGGACTTGCTCTGTTTAGATCTTGATAGTCAACACAAACTATAACTTTCCCGTCCTTCTTTGGAACTGGCACAATGTTGGCTAGCCAAGTTGGATACTCAACTACCCTGAGGACTTTGGCTTTGATCTACTTAGTAACTTCTTCCTTGATTTTCAGGCTCATGTCTGGCTTGAATTTTCTGAGTTTCTGCTTCACTGGCGGACACATTGGATTTGTAGGTAACTTATGAGCCACTATGGATGTGCTCAACCATTTCATATCGTTGTACAACCACACAAAGATATCTTCATATTCCTTCAGGAACCGAGTGTACTCCTCTTTCTCTGACGGTGAAAAATGGATGCTTATGCGGGTTTCTTTGACGGTTTCAGGATTTCCCAAGTTAACTATCTCAGTTTCATCCAAGTTGGACTTGGGTTTGTTCTCAAAATTCTCTACTTCTCTGACGATCTCTTCAGGTATTACATCCTCTTCTTCTTCTGAATCACTGTCCTTTTTTTGTGTTGTCTCATTAGATGTCACAGTCGTTGGTTCATCAAGATAAGAAATAGCAATGTTGTAGGGATGAAGATATGAAAGAAAAAATAGTGATAATAAAACATCAAGCCATTTAAAAAAATGTCAAACAGAATGATTTTCAGTAACTCAAATAACGTTTTTGGAACCTTGAAAATATTATTTAAGACAAAAGAGAAATTCAAAAGCGGGAATCATTTCTTTTTAAAATGATAAACAATGACATTCAGCCTTGCTACCCCGAGACTCGTCGGGACCTTGATGGTCTAACAGTCCAGTTCTTGAGGAATGCTTCTCTCTCCACGGCTCTGATGGTAGGGCCTTCCTCCTCCTCCTCCTCCTCCTTGACAATTACACAACAGTCTATGTTATCATCTTCCAAGAACAAACTCCTCAATGCTGCCAACGCTTCTTCCTCCTCTGATCCCCATATGGTATCAGCTTGCTGGAAGGTCGGATTCAGGTGTGGCACAGGCTGCTCAAGTGGATAGTATGGACCACGCCACAGTGGTGACCAATCTTGGTATTCTTTCCAGGTTTATTGGTATCTCAAACCAAAAGTCGTACCATGGTGCTTTGGAAGTATCGGTTTGGAGATGCCCTGAAGCTTCTTACCAAGACCCTTGCCGGGTTCATATCCCCTCCATGCTAGCATGCTTCCGATCTTGCTACTCCACCACTTATCTTTCTCAATCGCGTTGACCCGCTTGATATGATGGTAGGTTTCTCCACCTAACCTTCTTCTATTTTCAATCACGGGGATATTCTGGCTAGTGTAAATGGGGTGGCTCCCATATCCAAGGATAATTACTTCCTGGTGGTTTCATTCAAACTTCACGCCCTGATGTAAAGTAGATGCTACAGCCCCATCGAGGTGTATCCATGGTCGTCCCAACAGCAAATTGTAAGAGGCAGATATATCCAGTACATGAAACTCAACATCAAACGATGTAGGGCCCATCTGCAGGCAGAGATTAGTTTCTCCAATGGTATCTCTTTGAGACCCGTCGAATGTTTCCATATTCATCGTTCCCTCTCGTATCTCATGTAGGCCTTTGCCCAAACTCTTCAACGTTTTTAATGGGCAAATGTTGAGGCTGGATCCTCCGTCAATAAAAACTTTGGTGATAAACTTATCTTCGCATTGCATTGTGATGTGCAGTGCCCTGTTGTGATTCAACCCTTCAGGCGGCAGCTCATCCTCGTGGAAGGTGATTTTATGGCTCTCTAGCACCATCCCCACCATATTGGCCATTTCCCCACCAGTGATGTTGTTGGGTACATATGCTTCACTCAATACCTTCATTAGAGTATTCCCATGTGCCTCAGAATTTTGCAGCAGCGACAGGATAGATATCTGAGCGGGAGTCTTGTTCAGATGATCAATGACAGAGTATTCCCTTGCATGTACCTTCCTACATATGTCATCTGGACCAGTCTCAATGACGGGTGATTTGTTAGAAGCTTGCCTACTGGTTTCTCCTAAGTGTTCAGGTATATAAACCCTTCCTATTCTGGTCATTCCTTGTGCAGCGTCGGATTCTTTTGTCTTTGACTTTCCCCTTCTTCTAGCCTCGGCCACATAATCCCAGGGTACAGCATTGGAACTGAAGAGTGGTGTGGATGCCACCGTTACAATGAAAGGTATTGTGACCTCCACTTCAAATGGAGTGAGTATAGCTGCGGGTGGCGTTACTTCTACTTCTAAAGGAACCGATGTGGCTACCTCAACTCCAACTGGCGGCCGTGTCTGCACCACAATGGGGTTGAGTGTGACTGCAGGTTTCTTAGGATCATCACCTTCACGAATAAGCCCGATTGATCCCTCGAGATCCCACTCTTCATCAGTTTCTATCACATTGACCCCTCTACCCCTATGATCTGGGAGAGGATTTTTGCAGACATTGGGTGCAGTTTCCCTTGCATGTATGACCTTATTGTCAATCAGCGTTTGGATCTTGTCTTTTAAGGTGCGGCACTCGTCAATAGTGTGTCCCTTCATGCTGGAATGATATGCACAAGTCTTGTTTGGATTGACCCACTGAGATGAATTATCCATGGCCACAGCAGGAATAGGGGTGACATATCCAGTGGCTTTCAACCTTTCATATAACTGGTCGATGGGTTCAGCAATGGCAGTGTACTGTCTGGGTGGTTTGCGGTCAAAATTAGGCTTGGGTTTTTGGTAGTTTAGACCTGTTGGAGGTGAATGATAATAGGATGCTTGTGTGTTATAGGTGTGGTAGGCGGTAGCAGATTGGGAATATCTGGGAGGTGATGGTTGGTATGTGGGTGGAGGTGTTTGGTATGTGAGTGGAGGGGTCTGGTATACAAATGGAGTTTTGGGTCCCTGAGCAACCATAACTGTTCCCACATCTTTATTCTTCGGTATACCATCTGATTGCAATGCTTTATTCGTGACCTGCAGTGCCTCAAAATTTTTCACCATCCCGCTTTTAATACCTTCTTCAATTATTTCTCCGAGTTTGATGATATCGGAGAACTTATGGTTCTCAATGACCATTAGCCTTTCATAATAATGTGGATCCTGTGCCCTGACAAATAACTTGTTCATCTGTTCCTCGTCTAATGCTGGTCTAACCTTGGTTGTTTCCGACCTCCATCGAGTAGCATACTCGCGAAAAGTCTCAGTTGGCTTCTTCTTTAGGTTCTGGATATAGAAAACATCCGGTGCATTCTCTGTGATGAACCTGAACCTATCCATGAAATCAGACGCCATGCTCACCCAATTGGCCCACTTCTTAGGATTTTGGCTTATGCACCAGGACAAGGCATCTCCGATAAGACTCCTCGTGAAAAGCTTCACTCGAATCCTTTCATCTTTTTCGACCCCACGAGCTTGTCACAGTAAGTCCTTAGATGAACCTTGGGATCATCCATTCCGTCAAACATTTCGAACTTGGGAGGTTTGTAACCCTCCGGTAGTTCCACATCCAGTTGTATGCATAAATCCTCATAGTTCAGACCTTCTATCCCTTTACCACCTTCAACACCCTGAACTCGGGTCGTTAGTCTCTTGAGCTCTTCATCCATGTTCTTGATGAGCAGGTCCTTCTCAGAGGATTATGGTGTATAGGATATTGGTTGAGTGGAGTGAGGTAGGGTTTCTACGTATATAGGGTTCGTCTGGTGAAGTCCAGGATTTTGGGCATAATGATGATCACTGGTGGAGTTTTGGGGTTCGGGAATACTTTGTGGGGTATCTTGGAGAGTATGGTAGGTGTTTTGTGGGTAATTAGTAGAGAGATGCTGATTTTGAGGAGGGGTTGTATACTGGTGAGGTGCGGGAGGATTCTGTGGGTGTTTGTTGGGTGTGTTCTGAGGTGGTGCGGGGTTCTGGGTGTCGGGGATATTCAATGTGAGGGAGAGATTTGCCAAGTTACGGACCTACTCAAGCTCGCCCTGTAGTGCAAGTATCTTTTGCTCAAGCCGTAAAACCAAATCATTTGGGGCCTGAGTTCCCCGACCATCAGAAGTTTCCTAGTTCTCAACATATGCAGTGTTTTCTGTTCTGATGCCAATCATATCATCCATGTTAGCTTTCCCTTTGCCTTTCGGTACACTTGGAGGAGGAGAAGGTGAAGGACCCCTGGATCTGGTGTGATAAGCTGATGATGCCAGTATGTGTGAACCAACCTTGGGGAATGGGGATAATTAAAAAGGAAAGAAAGAAAATACAACAAAAGTAACCAAGTTAGTAAGGGTTCCAAGAAGAGTATTTGCAATATCTAAACATATAAAGCGGGAATGTAAATTCGCGTCCAAATTTGGGAGCCTCGTTGCGCCTGAGGTAGGCCTAGCGACAAGTTGATTTGGAGAATTTTAGTGCCAATAATTGCCTCATTTCATTAATGTAAAAGTAGATAAATCTAAAATGACACTAAATAAGATAAGTCACTAATGGCACTTGGCCTTATTACATTTGAAAAAGCACGTAAACCTAATCTACTTGGTCCCAGAAGGACCTTCCCCAGGCTTGATCTTCTTGGGTCTGTCGATCAGGTTCCCCAGGTCGTGCATGCCCAACAGCAGGTATACTCTCGCTAGATTTCCTCATTCGCTTCCTTCAGCATTTTGGCAGTCGGCGACTCTTTTCCTCGTCTTCCCTTCCAGCTCCATCAGACCCTGCTCCAAATATTCCAGCCTTTCATTAGATTTGATCGCCCTTTACCTCCATTCATTGATCAGTTCCATATCAGTCTTGTGTCGCTACAGATTCTCGGCCTCGGACTCATGAACCCTTTTGCACAGTTTATTGTATTTCACTTGGGCTTCAACAACTTCCTCTATGACCCTGTTCCCTCGACCGATTCCCGGCTCCACTACCCCTGCTATTCTATCTTCCAACCATGATAGGTAAAAATGTACATGACCTGTGTGGTATCTGTCTGGATCGATGGTGTCCCTTTCCACAATAACCTTTAGATGCCACATATGCTGAGCTTCACATTTGTACGGGATGTCGTCATCCTGAAAATCTTCCTTGTAATGACCCATTTTAGAAACTCGCGGTATGACTTGCTTCCCGCCTGCCTGTCTCATAACCCTGATGGGAACATAAGGGTATATTCCCCTCAACCCTATCAACACCAAGTGCGGAACGTCCCTAGATTTGATGATGAACTCACTGGTAGGGAACAATTCGAACATCCATTGAATCTGGTCCTTAGTCAAATTGTCAAAAAACTGCGCCCATTCTGTAGCATTTTTCGGTTGAACAAACCTGTCTGTGATGTATGTCATTCTCTTAGGATGATGGAAGGCTATATGATCATTCCATGCCCTTCATGGAACTCTTGACGATATTGACCTTTTTGGAGATGCTCCCACAAACAAAGTTCTAGCAGCAAATTGCAACCTTCGAAATGTTTAAACCCCTTCTGGCAGCGGTCCAAAGCCCGATAGATGTCAGCTATGATTATAGGGAAAATAGTTGTATGTCTTCCCCTCAATCCCCTCCATTAAAGTTCTGGCTACCATGGCCAGTCTAGTGTGAATCATGTCTCCTTTGCTGGGAAATACTATCATGCCCAGGAAGCAAACAACGAACACAAAAACCCTGCAGTGAATATGACCCAAGGAAGTGATAGAGAATCATCATGGAAGATACGATAGGATTTGCTATGAACATATCGTTCATAGAGGTAGTCAAAGGGTATGTAGGACTCCTTCAGGCACTCCAAATCATCATTCTTTTTCAAACCCATAATTTTTAAGAACCCCCTAGCGGCGCGATTTTTCGGCACCAATAAACTCGGACTTTCCCAAGGTAGTCCAGCGAATCCCCCTATATCTTCCAAGAAAGGATTCATTTCTATGTTGCCAAAATGGAACACAGACCTTTATCCGTCCCAGAACATAGTGGTTGCTTCGATCAATATATTGTTTGGTTGGATATCCAGCAAAGAGGGTAAGTTTCTGAGAACCCTTTTCACATGGTCTTTGTCACTTGGCGAAAGGTCCTCCCACCAATCCAGCAACAATGGTGGTATTCTTTGGACCATGTCGAACCTGGGGACTTTCTGCAAAAAAAATAAGGTTAGACCATTTCCCCCTCCATATTCGACTACTTATACATCGGTGATTAGCATATTGGCACTTATTTCTCCAAATTAATGTACAGATCGTGGTCGCGTCCATTGAGATTATGGATACCCGGTGGACTTTTGGATAAGGTTTGTCTTAAAAGGTTATTATGTGGACAACATATAACCCGGATAGGTTTGACCATGATGCATGTACAATTAATCAGAGTAAGGTTTCTATAAAGGTCTAGACTGGTACCCTCAAGCAAGACAACTTGAGGGGGAAAGGCACGGAACCGTCGACTATACCGCTGATCGACTAGTTTTACCACAAATAAGCCTTTCCGAATTTAAAGGGTGATATATAGGAAGGGCGCAAACACTCAACAAGCATTGCTATGGGATTGATTATGCACGAGTGGAGTATGATGTTGATCATGATTTATGCAACATTAAATAGCATGTTGTCACATATTTGCACGTTAAAAAAATGATAAATGTCGTATTTAATAATTGAAAAGGCGTTTAAGAAATAAAACAAGGAGACAAGTTAGTTTCTGTAGTAAATAAAATCATAAATGCTTGAAAATAGGCAATTAAATTCACATAACGGGGGAAGGGAAAGGGTGCACACGTATTAGAAGAATAAAGTATGCTTAAAGACTAATTCACAAAAACAAGTTTGTTATGGTAAGAGCCTAATATCCCCAACAGATTCGCCATGCTGTCGCGCCCCCCTTTTTACTCGCGGAATCCGGGGTTTCGACATTCTGGGACAACTCATTTCCTTTTGGGATGGGGTATGGAATTTGAAGAGTCTCCACCTAATGGATTAAGGTGCGTTAGGGCACCTAAAGCAAATAACTCATAAACCGATTTACATTACCAGAGATTGGGTAAGGGATCGAAATTACCTTGAGGGGAAGGTGTTAGGCACCCCTCGAGGTCCACAACAGTGGGTCCCGATCAAACTCAATTTAAGTGAATTAGTCATAAACTAACTTGAACAAATAAAGATTATTTTAAAACGGGAATAAGGGTGTCCTAGGTTTATTAGCCTATAAGATCACTTCTGTACAATACACGGTAAACTTTCCTAAAATAGAGGTGTTACCCGTAGCATTAGCGCACAGTTCATCATATCTTTTACTACCCAATTACCCTCTCCTTAATTATTATCTAAGTGTTCTAGTAGTATCGAGTATGTACCCTATGCGTGCATTACTCGTCCCTTGCCTATGGCCCTGGAGGTGTTTAGGGCCTCTATTTAAGGTGGTTCTAGACTCACCTATGATGCTTAAAAAGAGAAAACTAGGTGTCAAATAAAACATGTAGGATTGTCACGTAAAATGATCAATTAGGTGGCTCACATTTACCTCCACGAGTAAGCAAACAATTGCACGCCTCAAGCAAACAATTTAAACTATTTAAAGCCTTATAGCAGGATATCTAAATGAGCACAAAGCAGAATATGCAGCAGTTTTATTAAGGCGAGGCAGTGATTACCTAATCAGTTTGCCTACTGATTTTATGACTTACTGGATCTGGGCAGTTTGTAAGTAGTCAGACAAACACAGTTTTAAACTTTATAACTTTAATCAACCTACAGGTCTGCCTAGGTGATAACTGGTCAGGATCCCATAGACATAGTATCTAAGCGTGAATCAGACCATAATAATAAACTAGCGATTGATTTATAACAGGCAGATTTTTATCTGTTTAGACCCTATAGGCATGATGTCTATGCACTAAAAATGATCACAAGCATTACTTCAGGACATATAAACGCAGAAATTGATTTTACATATTTATCTCTACGAACATGATATCTAAGTGTCAAACTATTTTTATACTTATTCCTTATAGGCATGAAGGTTAAGTGATGAAACTAATTTTGATATGTTCTTCCTATAGGCATGATATCTAGGCGAATAAATTTGTTATCCAGCTTTCAAGCAAATTCAACAAGGGAATTCCTAGGGACGTGATTTCTAATGCATACATGATGGTTTGAGAACATGATTACTAATGCAGAATTGGTAAATGACCTAGAAGCAGGATTTCTAATGCAAATGTGAAATACAGGATTTCAAAGAATGAGACAAGTCTTATGGGAATGATTTCTAATGCATATAAGTCACCACAATAACCTATAGGCATGATTTCTACCCCAGCCCAACAATAATATGTACATATAAAGTCCCTCCTAGTTTACAAAAAACCTCAATATCTGTTTTTACAGGAATTATTATTACAGACCAGATATAAAAGAATTACATAATGAAAATCACTATACTATAGGGAGCCTTAGCAGGCCCAATGTCAATCTTGGAAGCCAGTCCTTCAACAAATCTGAATTGTGCCAGTATCTCATAGTATCCAAATGGTCTTCTGGAGCGTCAAAGTTCCCAAGGGCCTCAGGGACCCCGGGAAATGCTCACCATAAACCCTTTTAAAGAAATAATTTTGTGAACAAGTGTGGAAAAGCAGCCCCAGTGTGTCAGAGTTTGGAGGAGTCTCATGGACTCCTAGGCAGTGCTCACACTAGAGGGGCAGGACCCTAGATATTCTAAGAGTAGGAGTTGAAAATAGTATATGAAAATAGGAATAGTTTTTAGGAAAACAGTTCAGAAGTAAAAATAGAAGTAAACAGAATCATTGCAGCACTCTGAGTTCAAAGATTTTCAGTAATAAAACATTGGACAAAAAGAATCATGATTATTTCAAGCAAAGTTTCCCATTGCCTAGATTTGACTTAGTTTATCACTAGGTGAGCATATAGCGCACTGGGATCAGAATAATAAACAGCCAACTATACAGAGAAGGTAGCAGGAGTTGGGAACATAGAAGTCCTTAATCAGGAATACATGAAACAGGGCAAGAGTGAAAGTATGCTAGTCGAGAAACAAGTGGATTAGTATTCTGAATCAGATAAGAACGTGCTAGAGTCATATTGACATGCTGAACAAGGCAATTTTATGACAGTTGAGGCAAGCTAGTTAACAAAGAGACATAAAGCAGGCAAAGATAGGTTGACAGATGAATTACATAACATACTAAATAGGACCTAATGACAGAAACATGCTGATTAAGAGCAAGCAATAGGAAGCACATAGGTTTGATTACATAGGAAGCAGTCATGCTAATTAACATCACTAAACATGAAAGACATGGATTCCACTACACATAACTAGTCACGCTAATTGAGATCAATAAACATGAAAGACAGAAGTTTAACTACACAGAAGTAGTTATTGTCAATTGGAATCAACAAAACAGGAAAGACAGAAGTAGTCATGTTAATTGAAATCAATATACAGGAAAGACATGGACTACACAGAAGTAGTTATTGTCAATTGGAATCAACAAAACAGGAAAGACAGAAGTAGTCATGTTAATTGAAATCAATATACAGGAAAGACATGGACTACACAGAAGTAGAGCAATAGACAGGAAATCACATAGGTTTAAACTTCATAGCATAATGAATGACAATAGGAGGAGAGACATACCAGTTAAAACAGCAAACAAGAAGGTAAAAGAATGCAGAACCCAATAATCTAGCCTTGGCTTTCAGCCGGCTAGACATTGTAGCAAACATAAGTAAAAAAAAGGTTTGAATAAGAGAAAGAGTTTGTGTGTGTGTGTGTTTCTTTCTGAATGTGTTCGTGTGTTGAAAGAAAACCAGAATGAAGTTTATATAGCACTTAGCAAGGTAAACAAATAAGGCAAGAATAAAATCAGAGTTCATAAAGTAATCGATCAGTTAATTGAGGAATTAACTCAATCAGTTCACACAAAAGAATCCGGAAAAGAATCCTTAAATTGGGGAGAATCCCTTAACGACTCAAATTGGGATTCAAATAAGGTAAGTGAGTCAATTAATAACCACATAGGAGTCAATTAAATCCCTAAGTCAGACTAATAGTCTAATTAGGGCAAGTAGTACTAGTTAAAGCTACAAATAAGGAAAATAAGTAAAATCACAGAGAAGCATTAATTTTAATAGGAAAATATAATTCAAACCCTAAATAAAATCAGTCAATATATATTGATTGACATAGATAAACAATAACGGGCAAATATTGGAGTAAACAATAAAATAGGCAGAAAAACCTAGGGTTTAAAACATATACACAAAAATCAGTCGAACTAGTAAAGATAAACAGATTCAAACACTTAGAAGCTTAAAAACCTTTTGAATAGAACTTAATATGAAACCCTAGTTCTTAGAGAACACCGGAATCGAATAATAATAAGGAAAACATAAGGTTTTTCGAAGAAAAATACTCAATAATGCTTAAAATCATCTCAGATCTATAAGGATTGGAACATACCCACATAGAAAGAGATTAGGGTTTTCGAAAATGACAGAGATGAAAGGAAACATGGTTTAAAACCATAGATTCGAGCCATAAACATGAAGAAAGTAATACTCGCAAAACAGAGATGGCCATAGATAGGCTCATGAAAAGGTTTTGAACAAAATATGGGTTGAATCTCTTCGAAATTTTTCCACAAATCAACATAATCGAACAAACAGAAGAGGTGAGAGGCCGGTAGGGGCCGGAAATTACAGAGAAATCCCATGGAAAGGTAGTTTTCTGGTGACGGCGACTAGGTTTTAGGGAGAGTGTTTGAGAGAGAAGGGGAGAGGTAGGGAGAATGAATACGGCGGAACAAAAGAAATGGGGGGGGAGGGGTTAGGGTTAGGTTAGATTAAAACATGAAAGGGGTAACGTGGACCGTTGATCTCAGAGATCAACGACCACGCTTAGAGAAGGCTCTGGGTCGGGTTACATGGGGAATTGGGATTGGGAAGGACTTGGGATAGGATATTAAGTAATTGGGCTAGTATAATCAGGTTAGGTCCGAAATTAAAATGAATTCAAAGGGGCTATTTGTTAAATACCCAATTAATTAATAAAAATAATTTGTAAAAATAATTAAAAATTTATAAAAAATGATTTTCATGCATAAAATTGATTTTAAAATAATTACTTGATATTATAAAAATATAAAAATCTATTTTCTGGCAAAATAAGGTAATAAAGCATACATGGGCTATTATTGCAAAGTTATTGCAATTATAACCCAAAAATATAAATGTGGCTATTCATGCAATAATTAAAGCTTGGTATAAATATAAATAATAAAATTAAACCATAAAATCATTATGAAACCATTTGTAGGCAGTTAGTAATTATTTATATAAATAAAATGTTGGGATAAATCAATAAAAATCCTTAGAAAAAATGCATAATTTATGGAAAAATATTAATTTATGCTCATGCATTGTTTTGAAGCTATATATGCATTTTAAAAATAATATAGGGGAAAATTGGGTATCAACAGTGCTCCACTTTCACTCTTCGGGAATCTTCTTCTTTCTAAAAATGAAATTATATAACCTAGTGAGCCACTCCAAGCCTGTCTTGCCGCACTCTTCCAAAACTCCACCAGGATTTCATCTGGTCCGGTCGCCTTGCCCCTGTTCATCTTAATTATATCCCCTCAACTTCTTCAGCTCTAATCCGCCTACAATACCTAAAGTCACAACGACTCCCGGAGAGTTCCAAATCACCCAGTACAATGCTCATGTCCCCTCCTCGTTCAAGAGACTATGAAAGTAGGTATGCCATCTACGATGGATAAGCCCCTCATCCAAAAAAACTCTACCTTGTTCGTCCTTTATGCACTTCACTTAGTCTAAGTCACGCGCATTTCTTTCTCGTGCTTTGGCTAACCTAAACAACCTCATATCTCCATCTCGGCCCTCGAGTTACTCTTACAAATGATTAAAAGTTGTATTCTTGGCCGCCGTAACTACCACCTTTGCCTCTTTCGTAGCCAACTTATAATGCTCCCTATTCTCCTCCTCGTCTTCACTTTCCACTAGCTTCAGATACGTTGCTTTCTTGGTTTCCACTTTTCCTTGCACCTCTCCATTCCACCACCAGTCTCCCTTGTGATCACCGGAGTAACCCTTTGAGACCCCTAATACCTCTCTCGTGGCTTCCCTAATGCACTGCGCAGTCGTGGTCCACATTGCGCTTACGTCCCCACGATTCCTCCAAATCCCCATAATCACCATCTTGACCCCCAACTCCTGCGCTTTAACATATTTCTTCTTCAACATATTTCTTCTTCAACATCTAGTGAGGAGATAGTAGATATAAATCGTACTCTTTGATAATAGATAGAAATCGTATTCTTTGAGTCACATAAATTAAAAATTATCTATTTAATTTGCAAGCATGGTTGATAGATTATAAAATGAAAATTTCTTCACACAACACATCTATTTTAGCATTTAGTTGGTTACTACGGTGTCTTATATCTAGAACAAACAAATAACTTGACTCAAAACATACATGGCATGCCAAAGAAAAAATTTCATATAGACATGGCATCTAAACACACAGGAAACTCGAACGTGATTCATTCTAACTTTCAGAATACATATCAAGCACGTTTAAATATCTAAATTGAATCACGAAGACAAATAATGAAACATTCACAACATATACCAAAACTTGAAGATGTTTAAACTCCAGAATTGAAATATAAAAAAGAAATCACTGACATTAGCGAACTGGGGTCTTAGATTCACTATCGAACTCCAACCTCGAACCCTCGAACTATGAAAAGTACTCTGCTTTGGTCATAAACCAACAGAAGCCGAGAAATTAAAAGAAAAACAACTAGTTTTAGAAAGAGCTTTTTGAGGAGTGAACAAAGTGAGGGGAATGTCGGCTGGACCGTGAGATTGAGGGCTAAAAAGGGTGGATGAACCATGTGTAATGGCCGCATGACTTGGAATTTGTATATGCAAATTAGGGCTAGAGTTTAGGCGGGATTCGAACAAGAAATTCAAAATAGAGACATTTACTTCCGAATGTTGGTGATGGCAAAACTTCACTTTTTTTGTTCAAATATTTTTGGTCAGAACTTTTGTTGGAAGCATAAATTCTATGGCTAATAACTTGAGCAGTTCACTCTAAAAAAAAGAGTGCATATGACTCTGTTCGATATAAACAAGGAAGAAAATCATAGGAAATCAAAATCTCATTGTATAATTCAAACCAATCACAATCGTCCACTGAAGGCTCGTGTAGATGCATCTGGGATGTTCATTTTATTTAATAAACAATATGATGGAAAATGTTTGAAGTCCCCGTCATCTTGTAGAAGGAAGTGACGGATGATTAGTCATGTATATCTAGTTTTGTATTTTGTATAGATTCCTTTAGTTTGTTATTTTAAACTCAATTAGAAATAGAGACATGTATAGGTCAGTTAGGCAATTTTGTATTTTTCCTTCTCGGCAATTTGTATATACAGGATATTTTACACTAAAATAAAATCATCAAAATACAAGAAACATTTCCTATATTCTCTAATTCCATCATGGTATCAGAGCAATATGACTCGATCTCTAGTTCTTCTCTTTTTCATCTTCTTCATTTGGTTTCCTCCAGCATCCTTCTTTCTTTACTTTTCTTCCCAGATTTCCTCAGTCAGCTCTCCAATAACCCTTGTTTCAGGTACTCCTGCTCCAGTGAATCCATCCATCACTGATTCATCACACCCTTATTATCTCCATTATACTCACCTGGTATGGTGTTGGTTCACACTGCTTTTGATGGAAAAGGTTATGAAGGATGGTGTCGTGCAATTTTCATTGCCCTCTCATCCAAAAGCAAACTTGGCTTCATAGATGGCAGCGTCACTCAGCCAGAACTTTCCAACGCTCTTTTCAAACCATGAAATTGATGTAACGACATGGTTATCTCGTGGATCTTGAACTCTTTATCCAAAGAAATCGCAGAAAGGTTATACTCCAAAGCTGCCAAAGAAATTTGGACTGAGTTAGAGGATCATTTTGGATAGTCAAATGGAGATCAACTCTATCATCTATAAAAAGAGTTGAGTGACCATATTCAAGGTAACTTAGATATCCCCAGGTATTAAACTAAAATCAAAAGGATTTGGGATGAGCTAGATGCTATTAATACTTGTGACCATTGCACTTGTGCTTGTGGAGACAAGTCAAAAACACTTAAATCCCTTCAGGATGGTCAGCTCATTCAATTCCTTATGGGCCTTAAAGAGACCTACTCAGTTGTACGCAGCAACATCTTAATGATATCTCCACTCCCTAGTGTGAATCAGGCATATTCTTTGCTTATTCAGGATGAGAAGCAACATGAGGTACATATGAGCCAACACCCTGTTGAATATGCTTTTCTAGCCACAAATCATCAGGAATATGCACAAAAATCAGGAAAAGCAGACATGAAATTCGAAGTATCCTTTGAGGCAAAGAAATCCAACATATTCTGCAACTACTGCAAGAAGCAGGGACACATCATTGATCAATGCTACATGATCATTGGTTTTCCCTCCTCTTTTAAGTTCACCAGATCTAGAAAATATCAAGGGGGAGCTCACATCAATCAATTTATAACCTCAGAGGATCATGGAGTAGTATCTGCAAAAAATGGAGACTGAATCTACAAGCAAAGTCATTACACAAGATCAATTTTCTAAACTTTTTCAGTTACTCAACAAGTAAAGATTGGACAGCAAGGAGAACAAGTTTCTAAAGCCAACACCATTGCTAACTGTGCTGGTATAATACACCTTTATACCAATCCTATATCCTGTTTTTCTCACATCAAATCTCTATATTGGATCTTGGATTCTGAAACGCCATGACATATGACTTATGATTACTCTATTCTTTTTAACGTCAGACCATTATCTAAACCAGTATATGTGAATCTCCCTAACTCTCACAGGGTCAGAGTTTATGAAATAGGCAATGTTCATGTTCTTCCTGATTTAGTTCTAATCAGTGTCCTATATGTCCGTGAGTTTATATTTAACCTTCTATTTGTTCATAAAATCATAAGATTCCTTAATTATCTTTTACTCTTTGCTTCTTTTGCTGCAATTTTACAGGCCCCTTCAATGAAGAGGCCAGTGGTTCTTGGTAGATTTCAAGATGGTCTTTATCTACTCAAGCATGTTCCAATCAAGCATGTTTTAGAGCCAGTCTCTCAGCTAGTTTCTAAGTTTCAGTCTACTTGTAATAAGAACAATGATAGTCTAGTTTTCCATTCAGTTTCTAAACCGTTTTATCATGTAAGCCTTTGGCACATGAGGTTAGGAAATATTCCATATCTAATATGAAGAATATTTCAAGTTTTCATCATTTCTCTGTCTCTAAATTCCCTGATCCTTGTGATGTTTTTTTAAGGCTAGACAATCCAAATTACATTTTCAATCTAGCACCATTTCTACTACCTCTGCGTTTGAACTCATTCACATAGACACTTGAGGACCATATAAAACACCAACTCATGAATGATATAAATACTTTCTCACTATAGTAGATGACTATAATAGAGCCACTTGGACCTATCTTTTTAAAACTAAGAGTAATGCTTTCTATATGCTACAATATTTCTTGGCAATGGTTCACACTCAATTCAATGCAAGAGTTAAAACAATAAGACCAGAAGATGCACTTGAATTGGTAACAAGTTCCTTTACCTCTGATTTTATTTCTGCACAGGGTATATTACATCAGATTACTTGTGTAAACACACCACAACAAAATGGTGTTGTCGAACGAAAACACAAGCATCTTCTTGAAACTTCCAGGGCTTTATTATTTCAATCAAATGTTCCAGTCGCCTATTGGGGAGATTGTTTATTAACAGCCACTTTTCTTTTATTAATAGGTTTCCTTCCAAAATTCTCAATTTCAAATCCCCTTATGAGATTCTATTTGGCAAGAAACCTGCCTGTGAACTCCTTAAAAGTTTTGGTTGTCTCTGCTATGTCTCCACTCAGTCTACACACAGAACAAAATTTGACCTAGATCCACTAAATGCATCTTTTTGGGATACCCTTTTGGGAAGAAAGGCTATAAAGTACTTGATCTACATTCTAGGAAAGTTTTTGTTTCCAGGGATATAGTATTTTTTGAATACATTTTTCCATTTTCTATTCAACCTCCAACCACTCCTATTTTTCCTTCTGTTTCTTCTGATTCCCAGGATCTCTCTACCACTTCTCCTACTTCACCAATCCCTTCTTGTCTTGTGACATCTACTCCTCGTCCTCGTCCTCGTCCTCCTACTTCTCATATCACTACTCCTGTATCTTTTCCTCTTCCTCTTTTCACCCCCGTCTCTCTTTTTCCACCTGTTCCTATTATTAATTTCCAAACTATCATGCAACATACAGGATAAGTTTTTAAGGAAATCAACCAGAACACATAACCCACCAGTCTACTTCAAGGATTATGTTTGTAATTCAGTTTATTTGGCAGGTGTTACTCATTCATGTTTGGCATTTTTAGTTAACCTTGTTACATTCCCTATTTTTGCTATATCTTCTTCAAATCAAGAACTTTTTCACTCCATATCACAGCTCACAGAACCCACTCATTTTTCCCAAGCTATATTGCACCCCAGTTGGCAGGAGGCCATGGCTAAGGAACTTCAAGCTTTGGAATCAAATGGTAACTGGGAAGTTGTTGAATTGCTTAAAGTTCAGAAATCTTTGCCTTTTAAATGGATCTATATAATCAAATATCGTTCAGATATAAGTGATGAAAGTTACAAAGCAAGGCTTGTTGTGAGGGCGATACGCAGAGAGAGGGTATGGATTTCAATGAGAATTTTTCTCCAGTTGTCAAAATGACCACTGTGCGGTGCCTCTTAACTATTGCTATAAAGAAGGATTGGAAATTGTTTCAATTAGATGTTAATAGTGTGTTTCTTCATGGCGACCTACAGGAAGAAGTTTACATGAAGTTCCCTGCAGGTTTACCCCTAGTCCTAACCATGTATGCAGATTAAAAAAGTCTTTACATGGGCTAAAGAAAACCTCGTGATAGTGGTATGCTCGGCTCAATGCATCCCTCAATTTCAAAGGCTATTCTCACTCGCTTAATGATTAATCATTGTTATTTAAGAGGTCAGATTCTGGTATCACTATCCTAGCCGTCTATGTTGACGATATTTTAATCACAGGTAATGATCCGACAGAAATTAAACTACTTAAGGGATTCTTAATTTAGAGTTTCAAATTAAAGATCTTGGTGGAACAAGATATTTTCTTGGATTAGAAATCATTAGATAAAAGTAGGGGTTAATTGTTAGTCAAAGAAAACTTACCTTAGATTTTTTTTCTGATTTTGGATGTACTGAGTTGAAACCTATTTATTCTCCTTTGGTTCCATCCTGCAAATTGAGTACTAATTCTAGAGAGCTTCTTTCTTATCCAAAAATATACCGGAGACTCATCAGCAAAATCAACTATTTAACTCATACTTGACTGGACCTTTCTTATGTAATCCAACATCTAAGTCAGGATATGTAGCAACCCCGCGTCTTCATTTTGATTTCGCAATGCATTGCTTAAGAAACCTCATCCCTACACCAAGTTTGGGCCTTTCCATGAATTCAACCTCTTCTCTTCAGCTCCTCGCTTTTTGTGACTCCGATTGGGGATCTTGCATTGATTCGCGTCGATCGGTCAGTGAATTTTTTTATCAATTTGGGTGGATCTCCTATTTCTTGGAAATTCAAGAAATAACCTTTAATCCCCCTGTCATCGGTTGAAGCAGAATACCAGTCAATGTGGCGTGTCGTCGCCGAAATCACTTGGCCTGTTCGTCTACTCTGATCTATCTGTCACCCATTCTCTTCTGATCTCTCTCATTCCAATATCAAGGTTGTTATCCATATAGCAAAAAGTCTGGTGTTTCATGAACGGACGAAGCACGTTGACTTGGATTGTCACTTCGTCCGTCAACAATTACTTGCCCGACTTATCTCTCTCATTTGTTCTTTTGTAGTCTCACCATACCGACATATTTACTAAACTGCTTTCTGGCCCTCAACATCACAGGATCGTCGGCAAGTTGGGTGTGTCTCTACCCCATCCAACTTGAGGGAAGATGTTGGCACCACAAATTCTATGGCTAATAATTTAAGCAGTTCACTCTCAGAAGAAAGAAAGAAGATGACTTTAATTTGTTCGATATAAACAAGGAAGAAAATTCTTAAGAATTCAAAGTCTCATTGTATAATTCAAACCAATCACAATCATCCACTGAAGGCTTATGTGGATGCATCTGGAATTTCCATTTTATTTAATAAACAATGTGCTGGAAAATGTTTGAAGTCCCCAGCATCTTCTAGAAGGAAGTAACGGATAATTAGTCATGTATATCTAGTTTTGCATTGTATAGATTCCTTTAGTTTGTTATTTTAGACTCAATTAGAAATAGACACATGTACAGGTCAGTTAGGCAATTTTGTATTTTTCCTTCTCAGCGATTTGTATATATAGGAAATTGTACACTAAATACAATCGTTGAAATACAGGAAAACATCTCCTACATTCTCTAATTCCATAAACTTTGTGTGAGCTTCTTCTGATTATGAATAACAAATGTCAAAACCTTTGTCGAAAATAGAGGAAAAGGCTGATAGTGTTATAAATAGAATTATATTTAAGGTGAATGTCTATATATTAGAGAGATTTTAGGGTTTGTTACTTGGTGACTAAGTCACTTTTTTCCTATAAATATAGAGATTATATTTCATTGTAATTCATCCAAAATCAATAAGAATTCTATCTCCCTACTTTTCTCTGCAATATTCGTCCTCTTCTTTTATTGTTTTATAACATGTTATCAGCACGAGACTCTAACCAATTGAGTAGAAGCTTTGGGATTGAGCATAATGATTGTCAATTGTTCCATTAACTTCCTTCATGATTAAATTATGGATTGAAGGTAAGTATTTTACCTTATTTTTCTCTTTTAAATTCTTGAAATTCTATAATTTGATTTTAAACAAAAGCAAAGACAATAAACTTTGATTATAATTCTAATAGAGTTTGCAAGAAATTATAACCACCCGAAGTGGTAAAATTTCTATGCCTTGCCATGATCAAGTTCATGTATGATTATGGGTACAAGAAGTGAAACCCGCCCATTGAATTTGCTTCATTCTTATTCCTTTAAGAGAATGATAGCAGTATGTGATAAGTCTGAAAAAAGACAAACTTATTACCGTGAAGGTATCAATAGATGTGGACATGGCAATAGACGAAATTATAATCGTCATCATTGTGATAATGAGAACAATAAGAATTATCTCTCTAAAATGAAATTACTCGCTTTATTGTTTGATTTGTACGATACAAATAAAAATATGGTGAAATTAAATGATACGGTTAACTGAATGTTTATTGTTATAGAAATCCATGTTATAGTAAACTGAAGTTTAATGAACACTTGCACATGTCATGATGTAAACCTGAAGTTTAATGATACGGACAGTTTTATCAAGCATGGCCTATTGAGCAATCTTGATTTAAGTATGATGTGTAAAATAAATTAGAATTCACATGGTTAAGTGTTGAAGAAGATTCTTCATGAATTATTTTGTGTTACTTGTTCTCGCGATTATCATACCAACTAAAATTGGGATTGGATTCAATGAATGCTGGAAATATCAAAGGTGAATATAGGCTCATTCATCTGCCATGAATATCACATACGATGTATCTATGAAATGGTTACATGTGCGATTATTATTAACCTGCAACATAGTGTTTGCTGGAAATATCAAGTTAGTTTTTCTAATATGAGGGGGAGACAGTATAAACAATTGAGAAAAACTTACGTTGAATGAATTATCATTTCTACATCTAGATCCTCGAATAAGATAATATGAACTTGAAGTTCATAAAAAGATAATTCATCTCCAATACGTTGCAAAGCATGCCAGACGCATTTGGACCCAAATAAAGTAACTATATTCTCACTGAAAATGCTTCTATTAGAATAAGTCTTAGAAGGACAAAAGCTATAGTACACTTAAAGCGTATAGACAAATCGGTTTCAATAAAATTCTTGATAAAGAAGATGGGCAAATGATCAAAATGATCATATAAGGAGGCAAGTGATCTAAAAGATCACATGACATAACACTTCATAAAATCTCAGGAGAGGTTTAGGTACCTGAAAATATGAATGAGGAGATCTCTATGTTATGTCTTTATGAAGAAAAAAAAAAGTTGGAACCGATATGGTTGTTCGTCGACGACATCTATGATAGCGCTAAGTATAGCTGAGGATCTTAAGTCTGTCGAACACAGACACAAATATATTGGCCAAATGGAAGAGTCACAATTCGAACAGAACTGGTTTCATACAAAAGACATATAGTTTTGGACCTGCAGTTCAAACACTTGAAAGTATAAAGTCAATGGTGTGTGCAATCACTTTTATGTATCTTATGTCTAGCATGACATAAAAACTTGATATGCATCTAAAGTCTATCCATATGGCTTATATGACTTAACTTATAAAACAAACCCTGAAGGATTAAAATTGCTTAAAGCATATAGAGTTCTTGGTATAACCTAAGTGTAATTTGTACACATTTGTATCTTGCTATAACTATAAACATGATAATGTGATAGCGAGGATTTTCAAGGTGCAACATATTCATTGGAGTTAATATGGCTGATTTATTCACCAAATCTCTGCCAACGTCAACCTTCAAGAAGCTAGTGCGCAAGACTGGGATGTGAAGACTCAAGGATGTGAATTGATGCTCTCATCAGGGGGAGTTAATACGCGTTGTACTCTTTTTTTCTTACAAGGTTTTATCCCACTGGGTTTTCCTTGCAAGGTTTTTAACGAACCAACCAAAAGACGTATTGTTAGATACTTGTACTCTTTTTCCTTCACTAGAAATTTTTCCCACTGGATTTTATTTTAGTTAAGGTTTTAACGAGGCACATTATCTGTTGAATAGATATTCAAGGGGGAGTGTTATAAATAGGATTATATTTAAGGTGAATGTCTATATTTTAGAGATATTTTAGGGTTTGTTACTTGGTGGCTAAGTCGCTTTTTCCTTAAAAATATAGGGGTTATATTTCACTGTAATTCATCCCAAATCAATAAGAATTCTCTCTCTCTACTTTTCTCTGCAATATTCTTCCTCTCTTTTATTGTTTTATAACAGATAGATCTTAATTAAGAGGAGTTAATTGTTATGTTTTAGTTTATACATTTGAGTCCAATAAGTAATCTATATTATTATTTCTAAGTTTCTTTTATTTTACTTTCACTTTAGGTCTTAATTTCCTGCCATTTTCAGGGTTGTGAAGGAAGATTTTGCTTAGTTTTTCTTCTTCCTTAGCTTTGACATTGTTAGTCTTAGGCTTCAAGAAAAACTTGTTGCTTTTGTTTGAAAAAACTTTATAGTATATATCTTAATTTGAAATCTACTTTTTTAGAATTTTGAGATATAAACTTATTAGTAATACTTTTATGATTGATTTCTTTTAAGTTTGTTTTGATTGATAATATAATTAATTAATTTTATCTCTCTTGAAACATTGATGATCTCAGGAAAGATTTTATTAATTTTAATATTAAATTTTTTCTTTCCGCTGAGGTAACATCATTTTATAAGTAATATAAACATAATGAAGGGAATCAACTCTTAATATTTGATTGAGTACATTATTTAAAGTATTATCTTCTACTTGTACTATTTTTTTCTTTAACACTTTTATAAGTTTAAACCATCAATATCATAGTGATATCATATTTCAGAACATCCAAAGTTATATTTTTTGAAATGTTCATCATCTACTGTTTATGCAACAAAGGCAACAACATTCACGCAATCCTTCAAAATAACAGATACTTACAATCACCCTATTGTTGTACACATAAAACAAGTCCAGTAAAATAACAGAAATCTCCTACTGTAACACAACAAAGGGGAGAATTGGATTTACTTCAACAACTCTTGAACTCAACCTCTAATAACCTTTTGGCATCCTATCTAAATATGGTATGATATTATCAGCCCTCTAAAATCATATGAAAACCTACCAAGTTGATAGAGAAATAATTATTGATGGTTCCTCAGGCGCTCCCTTGATCTTATATCAGCCTACACATCAGAAGTAAAAGTTGAGTTATAAAATATGTAAATTCACAAACCAATTAGCACATTTAGAAGAAATAGTGCTGACTCCCTATCAACTCCTTCACTACCAATAGATGGAATAATGCTGATAACAATGTATGAGCTTCTTTTCAAACTTGTTGGACCTACCTGTCGGGTTGGCTCTGGAACACGAAATCTGCAAGTCATCTTCACAGTTTCAATGGCAGTGGCAAGAGATACACGGTGACCAACTGAAATGAATATGGGCTTCAAAGAGCCCTGAGATGATTGCATTGCCTGCATAAAGATTTAATCAACTTGCACCTTGATAAATGGACCTTGGACCTAACTCAACCCCAAAAGCCAGCTTATGAGGCGAGGATTGCCCAAGACTATATAAGTAGACCAAGGACCTCAAATCCCTCCGATGTGGGACAACTCAACACCCCCCTCACGCCCAGACCTGCAAAATGGAGTGTGGACAAATAAATGGGGGTCCAACATCGGTAACAATAATTGGGATGAACCTAGCTCTGATACCATGATAAATGGACCTTAGGCTTAACTCAATCCCCAAAAGCTAGTTTATGAGGTGAGGATTGCCCAAGACCATATAAGTAGACCAAGGACCTCAAATCTCTCCGATGTGGGATAACTCAACACGCCTAATTAGGAACTTGTGAGTGAAATAGATAGATACCACGGTAAAAACTCACAAGTAGTTGACTCAACCCAAAGTTGGACCTTGTGATTTCTGGAAATAGTAGTTGAAAGAGTATTTTACGTGTCAGGTGAGACCAGCATATCATAATAACTTAATATGCCACAGAATATCAACCAGAAAACCAAATACAACATACTGGAGCCATTAAGTATTATGTGTAGTTGCTAGTTAGAAAACAAAAGGCCTCCAAAATCCACACCTTTTCTGAAGAGCCATTCATGGAAGCATTCATTAGGAGATAATTGAACATGACATTTTACACCATAATTGTATTATTTCATGTACGCAAAATAATTAAATAACTCCTTACCGCTCCCCAGGTACATCCAGAGTCCCCAATTAGGGGTAAGACATTTTCAGGAGAGTCCGCCGCTTGAAGGATTTCTCTTACCCTAGATTGTGTAAGACCATCCACATGGTGCAACTGGAAAAACAAAAGAAGAATAGAAAATATGTACAAACCACTGCACAGATGTTGCAACTAATTATAAGAAAATTAATGTATTAGCTTTGAGCTAAGTTTAAGTATTAATAAGAAGTGAAAATTATATAAACGAGTCAATGGATATTTGCCAGTTAAGAATTCCACATAGAGTAAATGTCAGTTGATTATTTCTTAATCCCAGGTCAAGAAGAGGGAACTAACAAAAGCACATGTGGACTGAATCTATGCAGATTTTCTATGAAACTTCAAGTGGACAAAGAAGTTTAAACTTACATTCTTTCCCACTCCAACAGTAGGAAGATCAGCTAAGACACCAATATGACAAGCCAAACCAAAACCTGCAGAACATAACTGGGGTAGCGGAGGCTTTAGCAACAATAAGTGTAAAAAGGTACTGTTGGAACAATGAAAACAGGAGGAATCCCTATCTGGATACTCAGTCACCAAGAGGAATCCCTATCTGGATACTCAGTCACCAGTTGATTCATTTACATATGAACTCAAATATGCCGAATCTTCCAAGTTGAACAGTCAGTGATACAAAAGCCAATCACAAATGAACTAATCAGTAAAGTCAAAATCACTAGTTCTCTTATTAAATTTCATTAACAGCTGTTTAAAAGCCAAACAGCATCGAACAAGAGCTGAATTTAAAATTATATCACGCAAGAGGATAACTAAAGCTGAAATATCTTTACAAAGCCATGGCAGGAATAGGGTTCAAACAGTTCAGACCTTGTCAACTAGATTGAGAATGCCGGGAAACTACTTAAATTCCTTTTTGAAACATGAGAGTACTTATACAGTTATACCATCTTGTTTGGACGCTTGAATGACTTTCTTGATCAAGTTATAGTTGATCTTGTGCATCTCTAATCTATTACATGTATAAAAGATGTGCAAGCATCACTTAGTTTCTATTGCATCCTTCTTTCATAAGGCTGCAACTTGCCTGAAACACTACTCTGAACTATAATTCAAATTATTATCTGGAAAATGCATCTAGTCCTTTACTCAGTTTAACTTACCTAAAAAAAGGTATTCTTAGCACCAGCATATGGTTGGCTTCTTCTATCCAGTCAAATCATCATCAGGATCAAGAAGATTATGATTATCATTAATCATCTCATATTAATAATACGAATACTGCAGAGTCAACTTAATGCCACAGGTTTAGTGCATTGATCTCTACATGTGAGTGAAAGCCCTAAAGAATGTTCTAAACAGTCACAGTACTACATTAAGCGGAGAGCAAATTAATTTCAAGTCTCCTTTGTTTGAAGAATGCATTAGCCGGACATACACAAAAACCGAGATCTAAAGTAGAGAGATATCCAAAGACAATAATTATTCCCTGATTTATTAACTGAGAACCAACTAGCCAATATGTGTAAAGAGCCTAGAAGATAGCCAAAAAGGTACAGAGAGATGGAAAACTCCGTGTGTATCGAATTACCTAAGCAAGCCCAATTAGTTATACATATTTCTTAAAGTGTGTTTTAGGAATAAAAGTTAGTAATTGTTGGAAAATTGACACAAGTTTGGCTATAAAATGCAAAGATGAAGAATATGATGCTAGATGTGATCATGATAAAGGACGATATTTTTAATGTTTCTGAGTATCTTATACACCAAAAAACGGAGCAAGCATGGTATCTTTTAATGACGAATCATCATAAACAATCTGCAACATTTAGGAATTTGCTTTTTTCTAGCTTGAAATAACAACAAAACTTGCCTCGAGGATGAAGCAATCCATTGCCATCAACCATCAGCAGCTGTGAACATAAGCATTAAATAGATGTCAGGTATTAACTTTAGTAGCCAGCTCAATAGAACAAACGCCAGTGGTGGGGGAGGAAGGGGTCAGGAAGTTGTGGTACCAATACATCCTAGATCTCACCACTACTTTCAAAAGGTTTACCATTTGAATCCTGAAGGTGGAAGGGGAAGCATGAAATATTCAATAATCCTCTAACTAATCAAATTTAATGAAAGATGACTGAAAGATAACCACAGGATTCTTAATTCAAGGCATGAATGAATTATTTGCCAAGAACAGTGAAAACCAACGCATAGCAATTATATCAATCACCAAGAGTGAACTTGACTGACAAGAGAATAAAGGAAAAGTGGGTGGGGGGGGGGGGGGGGGGGGGGGGGAAGTAAACTCTCCTGCATTTTATTTTTTGGGATAAGAAGTAAACTTTCCTGCACTTTCCTTTTGTTTAGTTAGCAAGAAACCTGAGAACTCGTTTATGCTATAAGAAAACTTTCTTACAATTTTGGTTCCAAAGAGGCTGAAGGATTTGAGGGAAATCCAAACTAGTAACTTTCTTCTAACTTTAGGCCTCTTTTCCATGCATACAAAGAAAATTTTATTTCTTTTAGATTTATTTCTTTCTTTTCAAATTTCTCGGGTAACAAGTTTTGTTAGATTTAAAGCACAAATGACAGCAAAACACGATGAAGACAGTGTCTACTTTTAAACACAACAAGAAGCAGGGAGAATATGAAGAACTAAAATTAAGAAGATGACTTAGAGAAACTAACATACAAAAGAGTTCAGCTAATTCTATATAAAGACAAGTTCTTAAAAATATATCCTTTAGAAAGAAAACTGATATAGATCATGACCCTACTTTTAAGTCATGGAACTGACCATGATAACTAATTCCTAATAAAACTGAAAATACAAACTGCAGGAAAATAATATAAATATTGCAGTCCTAAAGCAACTAATTAACAAGTTTCTATCAACTTTCTTAAAATTCAGAATTTCAGATGCAGGAAAAGGCATAAGATTCTAGCTTCATCAGTGCACATGGTAGAGGAATAATCCCTATCCAACTCAATAATGTGTATTGAACCTGCGAGGGGACTATGTACAAAAGAGAAGGAAGAGAGGAAATAGAATTAGAATGACCAGTAGGCAACACATTTTGTAGCATAAACACTTTCCTGGATGCATATTCATTGGAAGTCTAACTCACATGACAAAATTGCCCCTTAAGTAATTAATGAAACTACAACTTGCATAGATGTTTTTAGTCATCTTATGCTGCCCATTCGTTGATTTAAATAGGAACCATGAGGCTTTCGTTTGTAGAACTCGACGGTTCCAACAGGTTAGGAACAAAATCTTCTACAACTGCTGACTAGTGATTAGGCATTAGCAGGTAATATCTCTTAGCTTTTCCTCCCTCTCCTTTTTACCCTTGAGTAAATTATAAAAGGTAGGATTGAAGTAGGCAGGTCACTATTTTGAGGTAGAGGTTGATGTTGGAATTCCTGCCTATAATCAGGAGCAAGTTGGGTGTGGAGTAGAGTACTAACAGTACAAGGAAGGTGCAAGATTTGGTTAAACCAGCCAAATCCAATTCAATGCGTTTCTTGAAGAGAATTATAGCTTCAAACTATCTTTTAGTTGGTAGATAACAAACTTAGAGTAAGCTTAATGTGAAAAACAACACTTGTATCTAAACATTTAGCTGATTTGAGTCAGCATATTGACCTTAGAACAAAATTTGCACCATTTACGGAATGAGAAATAAGCAAGGAGAAAGGGGAAAAGTGGAGGAAATTTATCAACATTCACCTGCGGGTAGAAAGGATGAGCATTATTCTTCATTTTATCCAAAAGCTCCAGGAGTACAGGGGCCTAAAAGAATCAGTAGGACAAATGTATCAGGTCAGTTCACATTAAGAATGTTGAGTTTGTATAATTAATAAGTAAGATTTCAAGATTAGTCTCTCACAACAAACATAAAAACAACATCCTACCAAATCTAATCATGTTCTTTTGAACAAATTCAATGAAGATCACCACTATATGTTTCAATTTTATTTTATTTTTTTTGATAATCAAGAAATCTCCAAGGTCAGTGGCGCACGGTTTGGAACTCAATGGATTAAGTACCAGGTTTTTGTCTGCGGCAGGGTTTGAATTGTGACTTGTGACTTGTGCCTAATGCACTCATCACTTGTTACGCTCTTACAACTAGACCAAACTGGGGGCTTATATGTTCCAAAGTTTTAACAAACTGATAAGTCACAATGAGAACTCACTGCAGAAATAAACAATCAATAAGACACACTCCCTCCTTCTGTGCCAATTTGACACGAGTTTAATGAAAAATATGGAACTTTACACTTAAGCTAAATGGATAAAATATCAAAAGTACCCTTGTACCAAACGATAGGACCTACAGCAAGTCATATCAATGGCAAAATGAGAATGTAAAATTATCTAGTTTCGAAATATAGAGATGTGCTACTTTCTTGATGAAGAGAAAAAAAAAGAAGTGTCAAACAAATTAGGACTATATTATATATTGACCTCTCTGAAGGCAAGGAAGCCAGGAACATATGGAATGTGAAGTCTAACAATAGAAGAATCTTCATAAACAACTTTGAGGGTCTGCAAATCCAAAACAACAAGTGTACCACAGGCAATCGATGAGTCTTTTTTTGAGAAGCTTAAGTCAACCCCACCAACATACTTCAGTAGTATTTCACAATTACTTCCTTCTTTTTCTCTTTCATTCATTTTGTGGGGTAATCTCCATTTGAAGTCATCTTCACTGATCAATTGTCTCTTTAAAGAATCTTGAATTCTGAGCTGATTAAAACAGTACCAATTTGTGAAAGCAAATTAGTACTACTACAGAAGCATAATAAAGGAAGCGGAGATTAAAAATTGATAAGTACCCAATCCATTTGTTGCGGACTCTGGAATTCAGTGAAGCAATTACGCTCTGAAGAAGTGGCTTCCTTGTCATCGTTCATAACTTTCCACAATGAGACATTTCCATCGACCTTGTGATCCCTTCATTAAAAATGATTAAATTAATTATTCTAAATGTTTGGGTCGTTTGGTTAATCATATTGGAATTGTAAATCTCTGCATAAAATTTCCTTACATCATAATATAGTGTATTTTGGCCATACACCAAATAAAAAAAGAACTATTGCATAAGTGAAACCATACAAGACCCCCATTAAGCTATGTATGGATCGAAATGACAATAGATAAGTGTAAAATTCACAAATAGCCATTGTGTCTCGTTTGATCATAGATTTTGACTTTATTTTTTAAACAAATATTATTTGTTTATCAAATATGATCATGTTATGAAAAAGAAAATTCAAAAATCTTTAAGTTCCCAAAAAACTGGTTTAGAACTGGTTTAGGGCAGTTTTTGGGTGAAACTTTTTCTTCCACTTACAAAACTTTAATTTTTGTTCAAATAAAGTGCATATCCAAACACAACATCAACTTTCAAAAATTATTTTTCAACACAACTTCAAAAACTTTTTTTTCAAGTTTCAATCAAATCTATGTCCAAACGCTAGCTAAATTTTAGGTTTTACAAATTATCGCGGAACCTTATTTGTGGAATTTTAAAGGGAATCTTACATAAATATCCAAAATAAGTCCTAATTTACCAACTTCTATCCATTAATCAAAGGCTTACTAAAACTAGTCAACCACATACAAAAATTGAAAATCCAAATAAATAATGCTTTCTCTCCAAGAATCACGCACAAAAATCTCCTTCCATATTTTTAAGCGTGATCAACAACATTAGATGCAAGACGGAAAGAAAATTTCATAGATAAGATAGTATATATATATATATATATATATATATATATATATATATATATATATATATATATATATATNCCCTATATATATATATATATATATATATATATAGGGTTTTGCTAACCTACTGCATGGTTGTAGTAGGTTAGCATTGTATGTAAAGTCGTCAATATGGGCTTGGCTCGTTTGGCCAGCCCAGTCCAGCCCGTGATTTAGCATGGTTGGACTAGAGTTTTTGGAGCCCCTTTAAAGACGAAGCTTTTAAGCCCGGCCCGAATAAGCCCGTGGCCCGTGAAGCTTTACTGAGGATGGGCTGGGCCGGCCCGTGGCCTAATAAATTTTTTTATTTAAAATATATGAAATATACAACATATATTGCCTCTAGTGATGGAAAGTCAGAATTGGATCTTTACCTTGAGGAACCAAAGCTTGATCTTCAGAAGTTCCAAGAGATGGATGTTGTCATGTATTGGAAGGACTATTGTAGAAATATCCCGATCTTTTAGTGATAGCGCGTGATGTACTTAGTATTCCTATTACCGTTGTAGCATCAGAATTATCATTTAGCATTGGTGGACGTGTTTTGACAAAGTACAGAAGTTGCATCCATCATGAAAATATCCAAACACTTGTTACTACTCTAAATTGGCTGCACGATTTTTCCCAAACTCAAACTGGTAAAATTTGTTTTACGTGAATTTGAATATTATTAGTTTTTAAAATTTAATTATTCTTAATATTTTAAATATATTGCATATGAATTGTAAATGTAGATGAAAGTGAAGATGTTAAGACAACCTTGTTACAAGCGGATTCAAATGTGTTTGATGAAAATGACGTATTGTATATCTCATAAGCGTCATGGACGTTCTCTTAAATAGTTTGTTTTGAGTTTTGACTTTTAGTGAATGAAGTGTAGTCTTGTCTTTTACTTTTTTAGTGTTTATATAAAAAAATATTAAGTTTTGCAAAAAAAATCCTATAAAATATTTTTTAATTTTTAAATCTTTTTTTAGGTTATAATTTAAGAAAAATATAAAATTATATTTTAAAAAATTATGGGCCGACCCATTGGGGCCCGCGACTCACATAAGGTTGGGGTAGGCTGACTATTATAAGGCCCATCAAAATGGTGGGCTAGCCCAACCCAGCCCGTCAATTGCTAAAGTACACGTGGGCTGGAATGGGCTAACCCGGCCCGACCCATATTGACAGCTCTAATTGTATGCATATTTCACTTCACAAAAATGCCCTTCTTATTCAAGAACCACCAATATTAAGCTTAAGGGCTTTTTGGTCCTTCTCTAAACCCACAATTTTCTCGGAAAAAAAAAACCCAAATCAATTTAGATCTCTTCCGTTTGTAACACTCCACCTCTCTCCTCTTCTAATTTTTATCAGGTTGCAGAGATGAATTCATTGATAACGTGAGATTCGTCTTTGATTTTCAATATCAATTTTGTAAGCCTCATAAAAATCGTCAAGGAATTTTTATATTCCCCCAATTTCTTCCTCTTCTTTTAAACGTAATGTTTAATACTTTTTCCCAGATTTCCTTGCAAGTTCATCCATGTTTCGAGATTTAGATGTGATGCAAGTAAAATTAATTAGAAACAAAGATAGCGGCATCGACACTAGTAGTGGTACCACAAAGTTCTGGTATTGGGTGATGTAAGAACAACTCAGATTTGCGCTTGTCTCACGATCGTTAAAGATAAGTTCACAGTGAATTTTTTAATTCATAGAAAAGTTTTAATCTCACGGCAGTGGGTCAAAATATATCTTTTTAATTATAGAGACATATGTTGAAGGGAGCATTTTAATCTCACAAATGTCTTCTTGCCATTGTTTTCGTACTTGGTTGTAAAATTTCATATAGAAAGCATAGTAGGATTGTCTAAGGCTTCATTTGTTTTCTTTAAGATTAAGACGTCTGAATTTGAATACACCTCTGAATATTAAGATGTGCATTAAGATTAAAACATTTGAATATATTAAGATGTGTATTAAGATCTGAATAAAAATAATTAAGACTGTTTGATTTTTAACATCTGAATGTATAAAATTTATCTTTGTTTGAAAATTAATATACATAAAATTCAAATGAAATATTAACTAATCTAGCATTCTATCAATAAAATATATAATTTTTTAAAATATGATAGTTGTTGGTGGTGATGGCTAACGGGTGAACGCTGACTAGAGGCGGTGGTTGGTTGTAGTTTTAATTGACGATGGTGATTCATGCTAGTAGCTAATAATGATTGGTAGTGGTGGTGATTATAATTGAGGATGGTGGTGGTGGGTGGTGATAGTTAATAATGGTGGGTGATGGTAGTAGTTGTGACTGAGAAAAGTGGTGGGTGGGTGGGTGGTGGTAGGTTATAATAATGGACAGTGTCGGTTGTGGTTGTTGATGGTGATGGGGTGGTCAGTTGTGGTAGTTGAGGTGGATGAATGTTGATTGTGGGTGAGAATGATATATTGTGGTTGGAGTGGTGGGGATAGTGGGTGGTGATGGTCGATAATGGTGGCGGCTATAATTGAGGATGATGGTGGCGTGGTGGAGGTGGATGTGGTGGTGGTGGTGGTGGGGACAAAATATATTTACTTGTAAGAAAACACATGGACTTTATTGAGAGAATCTGACCCTATTGCAAACATGCGAAAAACCTTTTTACTAAGATTCTTGTCTAACTTTTCCACTCGATCCAAGACTCATCAATCTTTCATCATTGTCAGAAGGAATATCAATAGGTCTTACCCCTTTTCGGGTGACTCGTATGTTTTTATTTACATAAAAACCATCAATTGCTATTTATTATTGGTTAATGTTGTCGTCATTAAATATTGTTAATATTATTCATATTTATTGTCATCCGACCTGACACACCTATTATTTTATTACAAAATTAGTTATCTCATCTTTTGGATATTAACATTAGCTAACATTAACTCTTCTTTATTTAAATCTAATTGGTTGAACCAAGATCTATATTTTGGGTCAAAAAGTTTGGCCCCGTTTGTGGAGACTTCTTAGCTAAACTTTTAGTTTCGTTTAGATCTACAGTTCACGTGAGTCACTAACCTAACAAACACCAAAATCTTTCTCTTTCTTTACACGTACGGAAACATACATGGCAGGTAACCAAGGAGATAGAACTAAAGTGACAAGTGATTTCCTTAGGAACCTCATGAACGCTATCAACG
Source organism: Nicotiana paniculata (assembly GCA_005239505.1). Lineage (NCBI taxonomy): Eukaryota > Viridiplantae > Streptophyta > Magnoliopsida > Solanales > Solanaceae > Nicotiana > Nicotiana paniculata. The sequence continues at coordinate 78,596 of ML338515.1, forward strand.
ACAGCTATGAAACACGAGGCGATGATGTGACACTCATTGCCTCCCCTAGGCTCGAGAGGTCGCCTCCCCCCCCCCCTATTGTAGCATAACAAAACCAAATGGAAAAGGAGCCTCCATTTCCATAGGAGAAGGGACGCCAACGACAATGAAAAAACTCCTTGAAGTGTGGTTGACCGATACACGAGTAAGTGTGCTCAACAAATCCACTCCATGCACGACTACAGAGACCACAAGAGCCCATATAGTGTAACGAGCAGACGAACATGGAAACCAATAAGACCCTCCAACACCAGGTGTATAACTCACAATGTTACTAATAATGCAGGTGACACCGTTATCGTCGTTGTTCTAAAGAGGATGGAAGAAATGGAGAATGAAAATAAAGCGCTCAAAGATCAAATGAAAGAACACCAAGAGCGAGTCGACAAGATACCGGGATCCCCTAAGCTACTGCCAAGAGGACGTCGGTAGATTCGTAGAGCAGCCGCACAACGAGGAAGTAGCCCTACATGCCATACAAAAGACCTTCAAAATGCCATCGTATCTCAAGATATACGACAAAACGACTGATCCCGAAGATTATGTGACTCATTATGTCACCACAGTAAAGGGCAACGACCTCACCAAGGAACAAATCTCCTCTATTTTGCTGAAGAAATTTGGCAAAACCCTTATGGGAGGAGCATTAACATGGTACTCACAGCTACCAGCCTGATGGTAGGCTAGAAACCCGTGTTTTAGCCGTAGTATTGCACATTAATTACCATATTTTACGTGTATTGGTGCTCAACTGATAGTTAATTATACTTATTACGTATTTTATGCCTTGTAGGAATTGATTTCGGGCTATTAAGGTAATTTGGAGCTAAATCAAACAAGTTGGAGCGTTGAAGTCTGAGTAGAAACCCACAAACTTAAGTTGGGATTACGTTTGGGGGTCGAGCACCAAGTCTGAATGTCAAAAAGTGGATGAGAGAATTTACTCTAAGAAAAAGGCACGGCCGCTGCATGGGACGCTGCGCGGCAGTGCAGATTTGGTCTGACGGACTTTTTTGCGAGCTCTCTGGATTTCCTCACAAGTGCTCTGCATGGCCCGGCGCGGGTGTACAAAATTTACAGAGTAGTTTCCTACTTCGGCTAGGAAAAGGTAGTTTTGTCCGGTTTTGTTTCTACGTGGTATAAATACACCAAAAACACGATTTTGGGGGAACTTTCGACCTATGAAAGATTGAGTCAACCAAGGCAAGAATTCATCAATAATTCAACCTGCAATCGGTGCAATACGTGAGTTTGTATCGAATCATTAGAATTGACGTTTTCTTTGTTCTTAAACTTATTTGAGATGTCTTACTCTATTGCTATGGTGTAATTTTCATTAGGGTGTTGACAGATACGGTGTTTTGATAACTTGATATTCGATTCTTGATAATTGTTAGAATTAATTAATGGAGTTTTAATTTGTATTGTGAAGTTATTTATTATTTTGCTTAATCAAAAGAGGAGCTTTATATTGAAGTTCTTCACATCTTATGCTCTAGTTTAAATTCTTGATTCAAGTAGGTAATCAAAGAGCCTCTTGAATTGTTAATCGAACTAGAAAATAGGGAATTATTCATGAGAAGTTACCCTTTATATCATAACAATCATTTTATTATTGCAATTGTTTACCGTGCTTCAATTGGATTAATTACTGAATTACTGAAATTAACGTTTAATCGAAAGAGGAACATTAACTTCGAGTTTAATCTAATTATCGGTTGAATTCGTAAGAATCAATCGTATTATAGAGTGAATTAACTCAAGAATTGGATCCCGAGTCAGTTATCTTGCACCCATCTAGTCAATTACTCTTATTTCTCTTATTGATATTTCTTTGTTGCTCATCCGCTATCTTTTGTGATAAATTGTTAATTGCTTAAATTTTAGTAGTTAATCGTAGTAATAGTCATCGATTCAAAGTGTTAATTCTCCTGGATAGTAATCAACTGAAGATTATTCGAACACTGTTTAAATCCAATCCCCGTGGAGACGATAATTTAACTATACTATCTTTGGCTAGCGAGCATTAATTTTGTGTTGTGTTTTGCGCTCCTCAATTTTTGGCGTCGTTGCCGGAGATTGGCAATCAATAGTGTTTAAAATAGTTTTTAGTAATTCATGAACCAATTTTTACTTTAGTGTATTTTCTCACTTGTGTGCAGGATACAGGTTTGATTTCTCTGGTGCATGACTCGATCTTCTTCAAAGGAAGTGATACCCTATGAACCAGAGTTGGAGAAACACCTGCGACAACTGAGAAAAGAAAGAGAATCAATAGAAAATTTCTTGGGTCATGCTTCGACTCAAGATAACTTGGAAAACAAAGAGAATGATGGAGTAGACTTAGCTGTAAGAGAGGCAGCACAACAAAAAGTTGCACGGTTAGCAGCTGAAACAGCCCGGAGAATTGTTGACCAGACTGTCGGAGATAAGGAGGTCGAAGATTCAATCTAAATCGACCCTTGGTTAAAGACTAGTTCAAGAATGCAGCACCCAGGCCGGGAAGATCATTGGTTGACTATGTTAGACCAGTCTACAATCAAGAAAAATAGAATCTAACACATCCATGCAAGCCCAGCTAGACACCATGGCCAAGGAGATAAGAAAGATGAAGTTGGCCAAGGTACAGAGTGAGCCGCAAGTAGCATGTGATTTTTTTTGTAATGGGACACCCTACACATAAGTGCCAAGCATCAGCTGAGAAAGTCAACACTGTGGGGAAATAGAGGAAACTACCAAGGTGGGAACAACTATAATAATGTGGGTCAAAGACATCCAGGTTTTTCGTGGAGTTCACCTAGTGGGAGCTTGAACTCATGACAACAAAATAATCTCAGACCCCAAGGTCAAAGACCACCAGGTTTTCAGAACCAGCAGAGACAGCAATACCAACCACAACAGTCGAATCAGTCTAGTATGGAGGATCTCATGAAGGCATTCATCAATAAATCAGATGAAAAATTTAAAACTCAGGGCACAACCATCCAGAATTTAGAAATACAATTGGGACAAATTGAAAATTTGTTATCTAAGAAGGCTCCTGGTACTTTACCCTGAAAAGAAACCAAAGGAAACAATAAAAGTTGTATCTCTGAGAAGTGGCAAAACATTGGTTGACCTAGTGGTGAACAAGTAGACTGAGACGCTAAGAGAGAAAAAGAGTGAAGAGCATAAAGGCCAGAGTAGTGGGGTACAAAAGGAGATTGAAGAAAGTAGACATATGTCAGCTCTACCATTCCCTCAAAAGATGAAGCGGGAAAAACTTGACAAATGTTTTGGGTGATTCTTGGAGATGCTCAAGCAACTCTATGTGAACATTCCCTTCACAGAGGTACTCACTCAGATGCCTGCTTATGCAAAGTTCTTGAAGGAAATCCTGTCCAGCAAGAAAAAATTGGAGGAGACAATAGTGTCAAGATGAATGCCCATTGCAGTGCCATATTTCAAAATAAAATTCCCCAAAAGTGTGGAGACCCATGAAGCTTCACCATACCATGCTCGTTGGGAGTGAGAAATTTGACAAGGCCCTTTTGTGGTTCCGGTGCGTTTATAAATCTAATGCCTCTGTCTGTATTCAGGAAACTGGAAGGCCGACTTGGAGTGATCAAATCATCACTAGTGTCCCTACAGCTGGCTGACCAGACCACCATTTTACCTGAGGGAATCATTGAGGATATTCTAGTGCGGGTGGACAAGTTTGTGTTCCCCGTAGATTTTATTGTGGTGGATATGGAGGTGAACAAGGAGGTGCCTCTAATTTTAGGGAGGTCTCATTTTTATATACAGGCAGAGCTATCCTTGATATATACGATGGGCAACTTATGCTCAAAGTAGGTAATGAGAAACTGGTGTTCCAGATGAAGAAAATGATGAAATGCCTCAGTGATGAGGTGTCTGCCTACTCGTACTTCAAGCTAGATATTGTTGGGGAATTAGCTAAAAAATAAGTTTGACAAGCTTATGGTGGATGATCTAGAGAGATGTATTACTCAGTCTAGCACAGTAGAGGATAAAGATCCTGAAATAAAGAAAGAGGTTGAAGATCTTGAAACTGAGGATCAAGTGGTTGATGAGGAGGATTCTAAGCCTAATGTGAAATTGAAAGTCCTCCCCACTCACGTGAAGTATGCTTTTTAGAAATTAACAATTTTTCTGTAATTATTTCTTCTGACTTGATGGGTACATAGAAGCAAAAGTTGGTGGAGCTGCTGAAAAAGGACAAGAATGCCATGGGCTGGAGTATAGCTGATATTCAAGGAATCAGTCCAGCCATTTGCATGCATAAAATTCCATTGGAAGAAAATAGCAATCCAGTGGTGCAGCCCCAACGCAAGTTAAACAAAAATTTGGGGAGGTGGTTCACAAAGAGATCATCAAATTTCTAGATGCGATAGTGATTTTCCCCATCTCTGATAGCTAGTGGATTAGCTCAGTGCAAGTTGTTCCTAAGAAGGGTGCATGACAGTGGTGAAGAATGAAGATAGTGAATTGATCCTGACACGAACAGTCACAGGGTGGAGATGTTCATTGCTTACAGAAGGCTAAATGATGCAACAATGAAAGACCATTCCCACTTCCCTTCATTGATTAGATGCTAGAAAAAGTGGCTAGACATGGATGCTAATGTTTCTTGGATGGGTACTCAGGATATAATCAGATACCCATTTCCCTAGAAGATGTTTAGAATACAACATTTCAAGTATTTTTGCTTACAAGAGGATGTCATTTGGGTTGTGTAATGCACCTGCCTTTCAGAGGTACATGATGTATATATTCTCTGATTTTAACGGGAAGTGTCTAGAAGTATTCATGGATGATTTCAACCTCTTTGGTGATGACTCTAGGATTGCTTGAAAAACTTGGAGCTCGTGCTTGAATGTTGTGAAGACACTCACTTGGTTCTGTTCTTAACTGGGAGAAGTGTCGCTTCATGGTGAAAGAGGGAATTTTCCTAGGCCACAAAGTGACTGCACATGGAATTGAAGTTGATAGAGATAAGGTTGATGTAATTGTTAGGGTCCCTCCACCGACATCTGTGAAGAGCATAAGGAGTTTCTTGGGACATGGTGGGTTCTATAGGAGGTTCATCATAAACTTTTCCAGCATTACCAAGTCGTTGTCTGCATTGCTAGCAAAAGATATCAAGTTTGTTTTCACTGTGAGTGCTTAAGGGCATTCAAATTGATAAAAGGAAAAGCTTGTGAGTGCTCCTATCATGGTGATACATGATTGGAGCCCTTCATTTGAGATAATGTGTAATGCTAGTGATGTAGCTGTGGGGGCAGTTCTGGGGCAAAGAAAAGACAAGATATTTAGGCCCATAGAAGGACGTTGAATGATGCTCAAGTCAACTATGCCACTATTGAGAAAGAGTTCTTTGTTGTTGTATTTGCTTTTGACAAGTTTAGATCATATCTGGTGGGGAGTAAAGTGATTGTACACACTGATCACTCAGCCTTGAAATACATGTTGAGTAAGAAGGAGTCCAAGCCGCGTCTGATGTGGTGGGTTTTGTTGCTCAAAGAGTTTGACTTGGAGATCAAGAATAGTAATGGCACAGAAAATGAAGTCGCCGATCATCTATCTTGACTTGAGAGACCTTCGATTGAAATAGTTGAAGTAAAGGAAGAGTTCCCTGATGAGCAGATTTTCTCCATTATTGCAGTCTCCGAAAGGCCGCCTTGGTATGCTGATGTAGCCAACTTTTCTGCTAGAGGATGGTTGCCTCGTGATCTCTCTCGTGATCAAATAAAGAAGCTTCAGGGTGAGGTAAAATGTTATTTTTGGAATGGCTCTTTATTGTTTAAACTGTGTGTAGATGGTGTGATTCGAAGGTGTGTGCCTGAAAAAGAGATGGAAAGCATTCTTTCTCATTGCCATGATGGATCAGCTGGAGGACACTATGGTGGAAATTGCACTGCAACAAAGGTCATGGAAGTCGATTTCTATTGGCCTACTTTTTACAAATATGCACGGGGGTATATAACTGCATGTGACAAGTGTTAAAGGGCGTGTAATATTAGCAAGAGGGATGAGATGCTACTAAACTCCATTCTGGTATGTGAAATTTTTTACATTTAGGGCACTGACTTCATGGTCCCGTTCCCATCGTCTCATTCATATAAGTATATCCTAGTAGTTGTTGACTACGTCTCTGAATGGATCGAAGCAATCCCTACTAGGACCAATAATGCTCGAGTGGTGTATGAGTTTTTATGGAAGAACATCTTTACCCGCTTTGGGACACCGCGAGTGATTATCAGTGACAATGGGTCGTACTTTGTGAACAAGTAGTTCACTGCATTATTGTCTAAGTATGGGGTCACAAACAAAATAGGAAGCCCGCACCATGCCCAAACTAGCGGGAAAGTTGAAGTGGCTAACCGTGAACTTAAATGAATTCTTGAAAAAATGGTTAGTGATTCTCGTAAGGATTGGTCTGTAAAGTTGGATGAAGCTCATGGGCATACAGAACTGCATTCAAAACAACCATAGGGACTTCACCGTTCAAATTAGTGCATGGAAAATCGTGTCACCTACCTGTTGAGATAGAACATAAAGCTTATTGGGCAATTAAAATGCTTAATCTTTATCTCAGCTCGTCTACTTAAGCCAAAGGATTTTCATGAAGGGGACAGAGTCTTACAATACAATAGTAGACTTAGGTTGTTCCTTGGAAAATTCAAGTCAAGTTGGACAGGTTCGTATGTGGTGAAACAGGTCTCACTGTATGGCGCCATTGAAATACAGGATGAAGAAGGGAACAAAAGCTTTAAGGTGAATGGGCCCAGGTTGAAACTGTAACTTGTTGGAGGATTTGACAAGCAATCCTCTAGAATCGTGATCGAATGAGCTTAAGTGACGGCGTCAAGCTGACGATTATAACTTAGAACTACTTCTAACCCCTTTTCCTGCTTTTGTAGAATAGTTTAGATAATTGTAGATTATGACGATTAGAGTTTAGGAGTTTTATTACTTTTTTAGGACATGTATAAGCCTGAATCGAACACAAAATAAGTACATAACAAAGTCGGGGTGTAACCCATGGGCTAAAAAGCAAAAATCGCTGGAACTTTGAGAAATGTAGCCTAGTGCTCCGCGTGGGGCCGCGCTAGGCCAAGAGGCTATTTTTGACAGAACGCAAGCTCGCTAAATATCTCCGCTGCCACATCACATGGGGCACCGCGCTCATCGACGCGACTGTGTAAAAGTTTTGGCCATCAATCTATAAAAAAATGAAAAAAATGGAAAAAAACAGACTACTCTAACCCTTCCCCCCATTTATAAGGCTTGGGGGAACCAAAATCAAAACGGCAGGCCATGATTAGCACGAAGATAGAAATGGCAGATCCAATCAAGGGTCACACGTGAATCGATGCAATATGTCGGGAAATGGTGTCATTATGGAGCATGACGTCATTGGCATCACTCTTCTCTTGGACCAGATGACTCCAACAGACTTCCCAAAAAATTCAAAGAATTTGAAATATGCAGCCCTCAGAGAGCCACGTTGCCTGATTGAACTCGACCACAAATGGTATTATCCACTCATTGAACTCGCCCGCAAGGACGACCTCGACAAGCGTAGGGACGAACTGTATGGGCCAAAAAAATATCTTTGATATAGGCAAGCCACGTCAGCACCATGATAGCCTTCATCAGCCGCCATGTGCTATCAGTAAGATCTTAACAAAGATCTGCCCCAGGTCGAAGTGGCCTCGAAGCAATAAAGGGTGCGGTCAAAGAGTCAGCAAAGATCAAGGTCGTGAAGTCATTGTAGATGAGGTCGAGTTTGAGCATCTTAGACAGAATTATAACGGCTTGTTTTAAGATAGGACACTAAAGAGAATATTCTAGTGGATATTCTCTGCACCTGTACTATTAGGATTTCTAGGAATATGTTCCCTATAAATAGAAGAGACACAATGATAGGGATATAAGATATTCACTTGTAAGAAAACACATTGACTTTACTGAGAGAATCTGACCGTATTGCTAACATGCGAGAAATACCTTTTTACTAAGATTCTTGCCTAACTTTTCCACTCGAACTAAGAATAACCCGAATGTTCAAAGACTCATCATTGTCAGAAGGAATATGAACAGGTCTTTTCCCTTTTTGGGTGGCTCTTATTTACATAAATATCATCCATTGCTATTTATTGTAGGTTAATGTTGTCCCACTCCCTTTGAGTCATTAAATATTGTTGATATTGTTCATATTTATTGTCATCACCTTATACACACGTATTATTTTATTACAAAATCAGTTATCTCATCTTTTGAATATTAGCATTAGCTAAGATTGACTCTTTTTTATTTAAATCTAATTGGTTGAACCAATATCTATATTTTGGGTCAAACACTACGTGTTATTTTATAATATTGAATAAGAATACATGTATCAATAGTTCAAAAATCAAATTATTTAACGATAAAAATACCCTTGTAAAGTAAGTAATTTATCTCTAACAATTTCGTCATTATTAATTTTATATATAAATATCCTTTTAATATTAATTATTTCAAAAATAATTCTTGCATTATAATATTTTATAAGCAATATCTGTACCAAACCACCATATGGTTTAAGTAAATTGGGGATACCTTTTATATTCCAACTAGAATCCTTATGCTCTCACGAGTTCATGCATATCAAATACATCAAAATCGGACCCCAAATGGCCCCTCAATTCCCCAATTTAAACTCTAAAATTTCAAGCCTTTAATCTTTCAATTTCACCACTAAAATATGATTAAACAATGGGATAATTGCCATAAACACAAGATTCAAAGTCCATGTAGCTTACCTCACTGAATACACTTGATCCCCCCTTGAAATCCAAGCTCAAAGCTCCAAAATCCGTCAAAAATGGTGAAGAAAATGAGAGAAATTCGCGAAGCCAACCTTATATAGGTTCTGCCCAGCGATGTCGCACCTACGGCGCCGCACCTGCGGAAAATCCGCACAGGTGCGGAATCTCACTTAAACCCAAAATCCCGCATCTGCGGTCCTCAGCACGCACCTGCGGGCCCGCATGTGCGATTCAACTTCCGCACCTACGCTCTCAGGCCAGGTTCCAAAACTCTGCATCTGCGCAAGGTGTTCCGCACCTGTGCCTTCGCACCTGCGGCTCCCCGTCTGCAGGTGCGGCTACACCAAAAGGCTTTCACCAGCAGCCATTGCTGCAATTTTTCCCAACTTCCAACCTTCTGAAATCATCCGAAATAAATCTCGAGCCCCTCGGAGCCTCAACCAAAAGTACCAACAAGTCATATATCTATATACCAACCTAGTCGAACCCTCAGAATGCTCAAAATAACATCAAAATACCAAATCGAATCCAAATTCAAACCTAAGGATTTCTAAACTTCCGAAAATCGCCAACGATGCCGAAACTACCCAAACCACATCCGAATGACCTGAAAATTTGCACACGCATCCCAAATGACACTACGGACCTGTTCCAACTTCTAGAATTACATTCCGAACCCGATAGCTAATTTTCCACTATCGACCGGAAATCGCCAAAAATTTAATTTCGCCAATTCAAGTTAATTCTACTCCGGACCTCCGAACGACATTCCGAACTCACTCCTAAGTCCCAAATAACCTAATGAAACTATACGATCCATGAAACCCCCATTCTGAGATCATTTACCTACAAGTCAACTTCCGGTTGACTTTTCCAACTAAATCACAAATAAAAAAAACTAAGTGCCTCATTTCTCACCACAACCAACCCGAACCCGAATCGATCAACCCAACGCAAAAGAGCTCAACCAAACAAGAATAAAGTATAAATGGAAAGAAACATGACTAAACTCTCGGAACGATCGGTCGGGTCGTTACACATATGATGTTCATCGACTTGGAAAAGGCATACGATAAAGTTCTGAGGGAGGTTTTGGGAGATGTTTGGAGGCTATAGGCGTACATGTTGCCTAGGTTAGGTTGATTAAGGACATGTATCATGTAGTAAAGACCCGAGTAAGGACGGTGGGTGGGGAATCCGACCATTTTTCTGTGATGATGGGGTTGTATCAGGGGTCGACACTCAGCCCTTTTTTGTTTGCTCTGGTGATGGATGTACTGACGCGCCACATCCAAGGGGAGGTGTCGTGGTGCATGCTATTTGCAGATGATATTTTATTGATTGACGAGACTTGAGATAGTGTGAACGCGCAATTAGAGGTATGAAGGCAGATCCTGGAATCTAAAGGTCTCAAGTTGAGCAGGACCAAGACAAAATAGTTGGAGTGTAAGTTCAGTGAGGAGACTCAAGGAGGGGAAGGGGAGGTGAGGTGAGGTTGGACTCGCAAGTCACATCTAGGAGAAGGAGTTTTAAGTACCTTGGGTCTATTATTCAGGGGGGTGAGGAGATTGATGAGTATGTCACACATGGTATTGGGTGGGATGGATGAAACGGAGACTCGCTTCCGGTATTTTGTGTGACTAGAAGGTACCACCGAAACTTAAGGGTAAGTTCTACAGAGTGGTAGTCAAACCAACGATGTTGTATGGGGCTGAGTGTTGGCTAGTCAAGATCGCTCATGTCTACAAGATGAAGGTAGCAGAGATAAGGATGTTGATATGGATGTGCGGGCACACCAGGTTAGATAGGATCTTAAATGAGGTTATTCACGATAAGGTGGGAGTGGCCCCTATTGAGGACAAGATGCGAGAGATGCGACTTAGGTGGTTTGGTCATGTGAGGAGGAGGAACACAGACGCCCATGTGAGGAGGTGTGGGATGTTGACATTGGCGGGCCTACGGAGAGGTAGAGGTAAGACAAAGAAGAGGTGGGGAGAGGTGATTAGGCAATACACGACGCAGCTTCAGCTGACCGAGGACATGACGCTTGATAGAAGGTATGGATGTCGAGTATTAGGGTAGTAGAGTAGGTAATCTGGAGTGTTCATAACAGTAGTATTGGCACGCAGTCTCGCTTTCTATTGGTAGTAGGTTTTTATGACTAACCATTGTTTCTTTCATTGTTAATCACCTTACTATCTGGTTGTTTTTATTCAACTTTTATATGGCTTCTTGGTACTGTCCCTTCTTGTCTATATTTTTATTAATGTAGTGCTTATGTTTTCCTAAACCGAGGGTCTGTTGAAAATATCCTCTCTATCCTCACAAGGTAGGGGTAAGGTCTGCGTACACACTAGCTTCCCCAGACCCTACGGTGTGGGATATTACTGGATATGTTATTATTATTTTAGAAAAAATAAAAATAAATGACCAAGTACATGATATGTATAGTTACCTTACTTGAATTTGTGAAGATAATTTTTATGAAAGAAGCCTCATCGCATGGCATTTTAATAAACAAAGGAAATAGAGCTAAAGAAAGTTTTTTTCCGAAATATAATTTTTGGTGGACATAATTGTTTGATAAACTAGACGAGGAAGGCCCGCATACGGCCCAACACTAAAATTTTATTAAAATTATTGTTTGTTGGTTTTTAGTTAATTTTTTGATAAATAAATAATCATTATTATATCCAGTTAGTCATGGATAGAGAATGATATTGAGGATCACAGTTTACAATTAATTTGTTTTAATAATTTACATAAAATTAAACTATAAATTATAACTTATTAAGTTACTCCAATTAACATAAAAAAAAAATTCGTGCTATAATACTCCTTTTAACCTCCCGTCGATGTCAAACACAAACATCAAATTGAAAATTTGATATCAATAGTATTAGGCAAAATATATAAGTTACCCCCTGAATTATGCATCCAATCCCTGTTACACACTTTTTCTTAGCACAAAAATTATCTTACACACTCAGCTTTTTCAGATACACACCTCTTTTTTTACTAGTTTAAAAAAAAAGTGGAATGTCACGCACCAATAAGACCATGACATGTGTCATTATTATTTTTTAAGAGAAAATATTTAAAATTATTCTTATACCACCAACTTAAAAAATCCTCTAACATCTCCATCTTCTTTTGCCTTCCGTCATAGTTGACACCACCGGGAAAAAGCCATTGCCATTGCTTCTTAACCTTCATGCAGATTCAATTTTTATAACAAACCCAAGACCAAAATGAAAGAGATGAAACTAAAATTCCAATTCCTCTGTTCCCTATTTTTCTCCTCCATTTTCAGATCTCATGTCACAATTAAACAAAGCAAATTAAAGTCAGTTTTTCATTTTCATGAATTAAAAAAATCTCGTTTTCATGAATTAAACAACTTCTGTGTAAATAAAATCTCAAATCTTCCCTTGTATGACAAAAATTGAGTTGGTGATTTTATCATTTCAGTCAATTCTTATGAAATACAAAAAATTATTTATGTAAAGATTAAATGTGTTTTAGGTAGGTTTTAATGATAAAAAAATAAAGCACGGGAAGTTTGAAAGACAATTTTAAGGAAAATTTAGAGTACCTTCATTAAATTCTTCATCATGAGTTTTAGTGGATTTGTAAATGGCAGAGAAAGAACGAAACATGAATGGAACTTGGGGAAGACCGGAGAGGGGGGGTGGGGGTGAGGGTGTTCCTGGTAGTTTGGGGAAGACCAAAATAAAAGGGATGCTTAGAAGTTTTTTTAATTTAATAAATTGGAAATAAGGAAAATATTACAATTATTTTGACACAGGGCACTAAAATATGGATTTCGAAAAAATATTTATAGGTTTTACGCGCTCAATTTTTCTTGTTAAGCATGCGCGAGCCACGTAGCAAAATAGGTGTGCATTAGACACACTTTGAAAAAGTTGAGTGTGTCAGATATCTTTCGTGCTCAGAAAGTGTGTAATAAGGATTTGGTCCATAGTTAAGGAGGTAACATATGTATTTTTCCATGGTATTATTTTCCCACTATATTCGAATATTTTAGAAGAGAATACACTAAAAAGTTACAAGTGTCATCTATATTAATAATTTTCTAGAATAAAAAGCAAATCAATCTGTTTGTAAACTAATCTGAAAAACATCCAAATTGGTCTCGCAAGTATTTCAACAGTAGGAACAATCAACTACTTGATGAAAGTTTAAACGAACAACATCATTATTTACCGTACGATAAAAGATGAAAAAAATTATGATTTTATATCTTGTATACATCAAAATTAAGAGAAATTCTTAATTTTTGCATTCTTAACAAGGCAATTTACTACTTCAAACAAAGAGAATAATAGGCACTAAAACAAATATGAACATGATATAAATGGTAGTAATTCAATATAGTAGTTCAAATTATATTTTATTATAACTCGTTTAAATTGATGTTAACTGGTGATAAAATAATAAACATTTGATAGAATTCTATATAAAAATCCTCAATTTAAAGAGATGAGAGAAATATTATTATTTTTTATGGAATTATCATGTGTTAATTTTCATAATGAAACAATATAAAAATTATAACAAATAATGTTTAAGACAATCTATTGATAGTTGAAAACTTATCATGGAAGAATAGAGTCGAAACCATATAGATTAAATTATCACATCAATTAAGTATATAAGATATAGTCTTCAAGTACAATAGGAACAAATCTCATTACTTAAATTAACTTTTGAGGTTTAAAAAGCTATATTTTTTAGAATTACTTTGATTATGAAAATATTTAGTTTGAAATCGCATTCAAATAGTATGAATATATGAACATCATTTAATTTTATTTTCAAACCGCTTTAAGATAGTGTGAGTAAAGATGAAAATCTTGCAAATATCGATACTTCGTTTTGTTGCTGAATTATTTAAAAATTAATTTTACTTTATGTATGGAAACTTCTGTTTGAATAAAACAAAATTAATAATATTTCAAAATGAGAAAAATGTTGGAAATGAACATTTGCACTGCACAAACAGTCTAATCAACACATGCATAGTGCATTTAAAGGAGAGTTGTGGCTAGAGGAACGTGAGGTCCACGTGTCTTAAGATGACATAGTTTTGCATTTAAAAAATACAAACATAAAATATTTATGAAATGATAAATATGCCCTTATCAACCATCTTTCCTTTTCTATGTAATAAAAAAGTCACATACTTAACAATGAGAGTAACATAAATCCCTTATAGTAGTTGTCACACCTAAACATGTGCCGGGAGTTTTTGGCTTTGGTTCAAAGGGAGAATAACTCTGTTCCGTTTGACGACATTGATATACAGGGTACACCTGTTGATCCAAATAAGAGAAAAAGAAATAACGAATATATATATATATATAAATAATAAGAAATAATTCCAGCTATTCTAAAATTCATTTATTTTTATTATTCTTAAATCAAAACCTAAAAAACATCTGAGGAAACAGAGCATTGCGTAGGCCGAACAGAAAGAAATGCCACTGAAGGAAATCACAAGGTAGCAAATCTACCCAAGATTCTTTATTTATATCAGAAAAGAGAAAGGCAAAAACAGAACTTTCTGGAACTGTTCTTCAAATTTTGGGTAAGTAGTGAAATCCCTTATCTCGTTTCAGCTTCATTCTTGTTTCATTTTTTTTTCCTCTGCTGATTTTGTGTTCATTTTCCATCAGGGGTAAAGTTTACAATGTAGACCCATTTGGGTCTTTTTTGCACATTTTTGAGATGACGATCTTGGTTGTGTTTTGTGTTTTTACTCAATTTTTGCGTTAAAGTTAAAACTTTATATTCTTTGTTGCCAATGTCGTTGCAGCTTATTTGTGTGTTATGTTCGGATTTTGGCTTATGCTTTGAAATTTGATGATTTTGGTGTATTTACTATTTGCTTGCTTAATGGGTCGAAATAAAGTAAAGAAGCTTTTTTGCTTATAACGTTGATTGCTTATTTTATGTGTTTGTTTGTTTCTTCTTTCCATGGTTTTAATTTAATTTTTACAGTGGCTGATATTTTCGTATGTGGACCCAATTGAGATATCCTGAGCTTATTCTTTGTGATGCGATGATTTTGTGTATTTTTAGTGTTTCTTGCTTTGCTTAATCTTTGGGTTAGGCGCGCATCACATGTATGAACTGTATCCATTATCCACTGAGTTTCGAATTGTGGGTCACACACAATGCCTTAGGGATGTATTAGTTAACAAAAAAATGTATTTCTTGCTTCACTTAATGTTTGAAATGATCTAATTTGCATCAATGTTAAACACTTTGCTAACTATCCATTTCACTGCCTTTTTTTGAAAATGCTTTTTTAACAACTTGATTGCACAGAAAATAAGAAAATGTGGATCTGTGCATTTGTACACGTTTTGTGCATGATGTGTTCTTTAAGCTTCTTCATCTGGTGGAATTTTGATTTTGTTCTTGTTGTGTTATTTGGGACACACCTTTCTGTGATTATTGAAATCAGAATGACCCAAATTCTAGTCTGTAGTTGTGTTGACATGAGCATATAATTGTAGGATGTGAACTTAGTCACACATTGACTGAAGTCTCTCGAATTTGAAATATGCAGGGCGAGGTAGTACCACCATGAGTGCTAAAACCAAGAGGAGAACGGCCACAGAAAATGGGGACACAGCCACAGCAGAAGATTCTGTTCTTGTGACTATGATCAATAATGGGGAAGATCTAGGTCCTATGGTCAGGCTTTCTTTTGAAAGCGGGAAGCCTGATGCCCTTCTACAGCAGCTGAAGAATGTCGTCAAAAAGAAAGAAGTTGAAATAGAGGAGCTCTGTAAGCTTCACTATGAGGAATTTATTGTTGCCGTGGATGAGCTGCGCGGTGTCTTGGTTGATGCAGAAGAGTTAAAAGCTGAGTTGCAAACTGATAATCTGAAGCTGCAAGATGTTGGGAGTACCCTTCTTTTAAAACTTGAGGAGTTTCTTGAATCTTATTCAATTAAAAAAAATGTTACAGAAGCGATTAAGATGTCAGGCAACTGTGTCCAAGTGTTGGAACTTTGTGCTAAGTGTAACAATCACATTTCTGAAGGTCGGTTTTACCCTGCTCTGAAGGCTGTTGATCTCATTGAGAAAAATTATTTGCAGCACATTCCTGTCAAGCTACTCAGGACTATGATAGAGAAGAGAATACCACTGATTAAATCTCACATCGAGAAGAAAGTAACCAGTGAAGTTAACGAATGGCTAGTTCACATAAGGAGTACAGGAAAGGATATTGGGCAAACTGCAATAGGATATGCTGCATCTGCTCGTCAGAGGGATGAGGATATGCTAGCCCGTCAAAGAAAAGCAGAGGAACAAAGTTGTTTGGGTTTGGGAGACTTCACTTATACCCTTGATGTTGAAGAGATTGATGAAGAATCTGTTCTAAAGTTTGACTTAACGCCTCTTTATCGAGCATATCACATTCATGGTTGTCTGGGGATCCAAGAACAGTTTCGTGAATATTACTACAAGAACCGCTTATTGCAGCTGAGTTCAGATTTGCAGATTTCCTTGTCACAACCATTCCTAGAATCTCATCAAATCTTCTTGGCTCAGATTGCAGGTTATTTCATTGTCGAGGATCGGGTATTAAGGACTGCTGGTGGGCTGCTCTTGCCAAATCAGGTCGAGACAATGTGGGAAACAGCTGTGGGTAAAGTAACATCACTCTTGGAGCAACAATTCTCCCACATGGATACTGCTAGCCATCTCCTCATGGTCAAGGATTATGTGACTCTTCTTGGGGCTACCCTCAGACAGTATGGCTATGAAGTGAGCCCAATTCTTGGGACTCTAAATAGTAGTCGAGAAAAATATCATGAACTTCTCTTGGCAGAGTGTAGGCAACAAATAACTGCTGTAGTCACCAATGATACATTTGAGCAGATGGTAATGAAGAGGGAGTCAGATTATCAGGCAAATGTCCTATTGTTCCATCTACAAACCTCTGATATAATGCCGGCTTTCCCTTTTATTGCTCCATTCTCTTCCATGGTTCCTGAATGCTGTCGCATAGTTAAGTCATTCATCAAAGATTCTGTCAATTATTTGTCATATGGGAGCCAAATGAACTTTTTTGATTTTGTCAAAAAGTATTTGGATAAGCTCTTGATTGATGTACTGAATGAAGTCCTACTTGAGACTATTTACAGTGGTACTACTGGTGTGTCTCAGGCAATGCAAATTGCTGCAAATATAGCTGTTTTAGAAAGGGCTTGTGATTTTTTTCTTCAACATGCAGCCCAACAGTGTGGCATTCCGGTACGTTCAGTTGAAAGGCCTCAAGGCAGTTTAACAGCCAAGATTGTCCTAAAAACTTCAAGAGATGCTGCTTATATTGCACTGCTAAGCTTAGTAAATGCGAAATTGGATGAATTCATGTCACTCACAGAAAATGTCCATTGGACAGCAGAAGATGCACCGCAGCATGGCAACGAATGCATGAATGAGGTCGTCATATATCTTGACACCCTCTTGTCCACTGCTCAACAAATTTTACCTCTTGATGCTTTGTATAAAGTTGGGATTGGAGCTCTTGAGCATATCTCCAATTCAATTCTGGGAACTTTTCTCAGTGACTCGATAAAGAGATTCAACGCTAATGCAGTAATGAGCATCAACCATGATTTGAAAGCATTGGAGTCGTTTGCCGATGAGAGGTTTCACAGTACTGGGTTGAGTGAAGTTTACAAGGACGGTAGCTTTCGAAGTTGCTTGATAGAAGCTAGACAATTGATAAACCTCCTTCTAAGCAGTCAACCAGAGAACTTTATGAATCCTGTCATACGGGAGAAGAACTACAATGCTCTAGATTATAAAAAGGTTGCCACTATCTGCGACAAGTATAAGGACTCAGCTGATGGACTCTTTGGTAGTCTTGCAAGTAGAAATACAAAGCAGAGTGCTCGTAAGAAATCAATGGATGTGCTGAAGAAGAGATTGCGGGATTTCAACTGAAACTTGTGATAAATGAATAAGAAACCAGCTTTTTCTGTTAGAAATAAATGAATTCTTTATTTCTGCTGAGTTTTCTCCTTAAAGATTCACATTAATTGTATCTTCGTTCTCAATCATGTTAGCACTAGTTTGGTTATTTGGAGAAGCACTCCTCCTACTTCCCTCCCTTTTCCTTTCGTTCCAGATCAGTTTTGCAGAGAGGACGCCACTGAATCTACTTGAAAGTATGTCTTCATAGACCATTTACGCGAGAAGAAATGCAAATAGAATTAGTGGAACTCCAGATGCATTTCTTATTAGATCTATAACCGAATATCCTCTTGCGTTTACCCATGATGCAGCTCCCTCTATTGGCATACTTACATTTTTTTCTTGTTGCAGAAGTACAAGACTCAGTTACCTATTTTCCCTGACTAATTTTTTTATTTCATTCAGTTTAAATGAAAGTATATATCTTTTATGTGTTGTGTGCTGAACAACTTAGCATTCAATCCTGGAACTTGTTATTGGGAAACCTACTGCCTAAAGAGAATCATTACCTCCTTCAAGAACCTAAAACTCATATTCGGTTAAGCTTCCTTCTCTATTATTGTTATTATTGTGATTCGGTTTTGACAAATTTTTTTTCTTTACTTCTGTTTCACCTCTTCTGCTCTCAATATTTCATCTTTACAGGAATAATGAGTTCTGCGTCATTGGAATGTTCTCTTTGATATGGATATTAGAATTTTGCTACTGCTTTTTACATTTCTCTTTGGTTTATCATTAACTTACTCTTACTCATGCTGTAAGTGTTGCTCTTCAATGTGTTTACTCTGGTGGGCTCAAACTTCCTTCTTGAAAGAGAAGTTCTGCATACAATGTCTTGTTATTTTGGGAGGGCACTTGGACCTGTGCTGAACGAAAAGGGGGTAGATGTGTCTTTTGCTATTGCAGCAAAGTTCTAAACATAAAGAGGGTTCAATGATTTCTCTTATTTTGCCTGATATGCAGAAGCTGATCAGTACTTTCGCCGCTTATCATAAATTTGCTGCAGTTTTTGTGGATCGTGGTGGCGTGCAAAAATTGTTCTCTGTCCCAAGAGCTCGTCAGATTTTTTTCGTCCTTCCCTCATGCTTATTCACTATAGATTCAATTCAGGTGGCTGCGTGTACTCTCTTGCTCTTACTTTTTGATTTAATAGTTTGGCGGTGTTTGCCCTTGCTGTTATCATGTCCTAACATTTGTGTGACACATTCTAGATGTTCTTGTGGTTCTTATTGTTTCAGTTGTTGACTCACTGAAGCCTTTAACTTCTGAAAAATGACCGTTAAGGGGATAACGGAATGTGCTTGCGCGCCCTTCAAACATTATTCATCAGTTGGTTGAGTTGGCATTTAAGCTTCTTGAGTGTCCCCAAGATCAAGCCAGGAAAAGACAGCCTTATTTGCTGCTGCTGCATTTGTTTTCAGAGCTGTTCTAGATGCTTTTGATGCTCAGAGCAGCTTACTATTCTCTTATTTATCGACTATTTTCCCAACAGTACGCAATGTTTGAACGTTATTTGCCTGACTTGCTTCAGTATGCTCTGGGTCATTTCATCACTTTTGTGTATTATAGCCGCAAAGGCGCAAACAAATTGTAAATGCAACATGAAGTAATGCTCGTGTGGGTATAGATGTTGTTCTGGGTGCAGCAAACAGTGCTGGTTATGTTGAGCCTGAGGTAACTCAATGAACTACACCCATTGTTTCCTTTTGTAGCTATATAGATGCTTATTCATTTTTTGTTTTTCTGTTGGTAGACTGTTGAACAGCAGTGAATGTGTTAATTTGTCTCGTATGTCCTCCACCATCAATCAGCAACAAACCATCTGTCTCCACTCAAGCACGGCAAAATACGTCTATCCAATCTGTCCTGGTGTGAAGATTAGAGACAGAAATGCACAAGGGCGTCAGACTAGAGAAAGAAGTACAGAGCTCATCAAGTCTAGAGAAATAAATGCAGAGTGGAGTGAGACACTTGACAGAAATGTAGAGCGGGGCATTCCAAAGCGAGGTGTTAATGTTACCACCCAGCATGAAAACCGAAATGAAGAATCTGCTTTGGTAGACCGAGGCAGCACAGCAGTTCTTGGTACATTCTCGGTCCGTGGTACTTCTCAAACACCTGTTTCTACAGTAGTATCTGGACATTAGGTGAAATGATAGTCATATTATTAAATTTACAGCTGCTAAATCCTTCATGAATTATAGGGAAGTAATTAATTTCCATTATGAAAAATCTTCTTGTTCGTATTCATGTATGCATCTCCAACCATTAGGATATAACGGCTATTCTTCTGCACTATTTTGTATGATAACGTGAAGATACTAGTGCTTAACATGAAGGATGGAGAAGGACCAAAGTATTTTAAATCAGATGATGATCCGACAAACAAACAAAGGATGAAATTGGAAGGGGAAAAAAAACTTACTCTACCTCTTCATTAAAATGTGTTAACGTGATTAAAGTTTGAAGTCTTGATTAGGAAGACTTTATTTAAGTTTGATAAGATGTTCGCTCTTCCCCTCCTCCCACCCACC
>ML338515.1:99030-112335 GCA_005239505.1 Nicotiana paniculata
TCCCCCCCCCCCCCCCCCCCCCACAAAAAAAAAAAATCCCAAGAAACAAGAGTATATCCAAAGTGAGGGGAGTGGACATGGTTGCATTTGTTGTGGAAATGTTTTGGTGGTTTCAACAACAACAACAAGCCCAGTAAGCAATACATCTGTTAATTTATTTATTTGTATAATTATTAGATAACATTTTAAGAGATCAATGGGAAAAAAGGAACCACCCTTTAAGGTTTTCCAGGGCATTGTGGATTTTGTTCGTCCTTTTTGTCTGCATTGTGCCTGGTTTCCAGAAGCCTTTCTATATGCAGTCCGTATAATGGCAACAAAAGTGTGTTATATTGCATCTGTACAAGATGTTTGATTGTTCTATGAATATCATTTTATGCTCATTTTCCAAGTTGAATTTTCAATATGTTCAAGACCTGCGCTGCAGCTGTCTTTGGGCCACAGCTGAATCAGTTTAATGTACAGTTTTCTTCAGTTTGGACCTCGATGGTTTGGATCAGGATAAAACTTGTTCAGTGATATTGTTTCTTCCAGGTTGGGGGAAAACGGTTGGAGCTCATCTGTGATTCAGGAAACCGTTCTGCTGGCAGTGAATAGAACCGGTGGCAAGCAGACTTGCACATGTGGCTATTGAGCTAATATGGGTAAGACCAAAAATCATTTATTTGTGCTTTTGGAGTGAGGTTGGCCAAATAAAATAGTAAATTCATTTTGATGTTGTTGATTTCTTTGGGGAGGAAAGGTGCATCTAGTTTATGGTTTCCCTGGATTTTAATTCCTCCGACTTTCAAATTTTGATCCAATTGTTTCCTTATTGTAACTCGTTTGGTCAGTAGACTGACAATCTTGAGGTAGCACCTCCAAAGCTATAGTTGTAGCTTAGAAGAAGCAAAGTACATATTCGGAGTAGTTTACACTGCTATACTAGATGGATGACCTAGTTTATCAATAACAATAACAATCCTAGTGGAATCCCACTACCATGGGAATGTAGAGAAGTTGTTTCCGATAGACTCTCGGCTCACCAAGTTTATCAAGCATGGTGTGAGGTTGTATTAGTAGATTGCTTTTTGGAGTAGCAATTGTCGTATACAATTCCTTTTGGTCCCTTGGTTATCTTATCAAAATATTATTTTGTACTTACTGAGATTATTTGTAACTACATAAAAATCTGTGACTTATTTCACAAATTTTAAAAATCAGGATAAAGTACACATTCTTACAAAACCCACGAGAAACAATGTCGTGCAATACCTTTCGTTCTTTTGTATTTATAGTTTGGAGTTAATAGTCTAAATATAGATAATGTTAGTAAAATAACAGAAAGATAATGAAAGCTTGAAACCAGTCCTGTAAATATTAATGGGAGTAGTGACTTATTAAAATATCTATAAAGAAAAATAAGCAGTGGTCTAGAAGAGACGTGATTAAATTTACTCGTGGCATTGACTACGAATCAAGAAGCTGAAACGCCACTTGATTAATGAATGTGTTGCACTAAATAAATGAAAGCTAGAAGAACCGTGTCATGCTAACTTATTTTGACGAAAGTCCTTCGTACAAAGGCTCTATTTCTCGATGCAAGGCAAACACAAATCATTCTTGGTAAAAAAAAAATGTATAAGAAAATCATGTTTGGTAAATCTTCTTTTAAATTTTTTACTTGTTCAATTTATGATGATATTATATGTGATAATGCTGGCGTGGAAGGCAAGCTCAAAACCAAGGCTGCTAAAGCAATTGCATACTCCATCTGCAACTCCACATACGTTATTGTATAATTGCTCTTGTATACACATTTATACAAATATCAAGATACTAAATACCGGGTGTGTAATTGCAAAATGATCAAGGTGTCATTCATGTGTAGTTAATATGTTTTTGGTTTGTGGAAACCTAATCTCTGCAAAAGAAAGACGCAAAGATTAAAGATTTGATTGCCATATTGTATAATTTAGGGAATAATTACTTGAGGAACTAAAGTTCAAAGAGGTAATGCAGATAAAAATGATTTGTGAAATAAAAGTTATCATTGTAACATGTTAAAACCCAATCCAGAGCAAGAAAAAAATAATAAAAGTTGGGATGATTTCATTCAGCAGTACTAAATAACCAAAATCTTTGATCTAAAAGATCAAAATAGTAAACGATACACTAACTTAACTCATCATTTCTGAACATTAAAAGCTACCAAAAGCCACATCCAGCAATAACCAGAAAAGACCAGACCCAGATATCACAGATAGCTTCCCAATGATCTTAAGCAGCAATAGATGGCTTAGAAGCTGCAGATAGTCTAGACCTTTTCTTAGCCAGACTCTCACTGCGCCTTTCTCTTTGCTCCTTCAACCTAGTAGCTAAAAGCTTCTGGTACTCAGCTGCTTCTGACTTGGCCTTGGCAATTCTCTTCTTCTTGTCTGCAATTCTTGCTCTCTTCCTCTGGAGAGTCAATGGGGTTACCAGCCTCTGGATCTTAGGAGCCTTGCTAGCCTTTTTCCCTGTCACCATAATTAACATTCACAGCAAAGGTTGAAGAGCATATTAACTTCCAACATTGACCAACCCTGATCAGCACAAAGAAAATGCAAGTAGATTTATCAGTAGAAAACTAACCATTTTTGGTCGTGAAATTTCGACGGTAGGTATTGACGTACTTCCTGACGTCATCTTCCTTGGAAAGGTTGAAGAGCTTCCTAATCTTGGAAGCCCTTTTGGGTCCTCTCATCCTTGGTTTTTCAGTGTCTGTCAGTCCAGGCAGATCATTCTCACCCTTTTTCACAATAACCAAATTCAGAACAGAAAGATCAGGACTAACAATGCATCCACGGACAGACTTCCTTCTGCGCTCCCCATTTCGCCTACCATAGCCCCGGAAACAAGGAGTACCTGTTTAATGTGAACATAATTTGATACTTACAACATCAGCTACACACAACAAATATATATAGTACACATGCGCCATTAAGCACCTTCTTGCAACTTTACACATACCTCTGTAGAGCAGAAGACGAACTCGGCCTGGAGTCAACACTCCCTGCTTCATTGGGAAACCTTGCTTGTCACATCCTCCCATAATCTTAAAAACATATCCCTTGAACTCCTGTCAATTGTTACACATAATATTATTAAAAGACAGTTGACTAGATGGAAAGGTTACAACACGAAAACCACAAGTAAACAGAAACCTACGTCTCCCAAAGCATCTCCAGCAACCTCCTGGGAGATCCTTTTGTCAAAGAAAGCCCGGCTGCAGAGCAAGAATCAAGCATCATTAACCAACGGTACTTACACAGCACTCTT
The DNA here is from genome assembly GCA_005239505.1 of Nicotiana paniculata. Lineage (NCBI taxonomy): Eukaryota > Viridiplantae > Streptophyta > Magnoliopsida > Solanales > Solanaceae > Nicotiana > Nicotiana paniculata. Next base: position 102,331 of record ML338515.1, read on the forward strand.
ACATGTCACTTAACAATAATAAAATATTAAATCCTCCACTTAAATCAACCAGCATATATAGATCACCATGCAACATTCAAAAGCATCATATGATCAAGTAAAGTATTAACCACATTAAATGTAATCTTACTTTCATCAATAAAAAGATACACGTCCAAAATTTTCTCACTACAACATTGTATGCACATATAAAAACCTTCGTGGAATTACTAGACATCTAATGACGGGCCTAGGAAGGGAAACTTACCAACCAATTAGCCAAACACCAGCATGCAAACATAAAGCATTAGTTTCTATCAGTGGTCGTTATTCCAAACAGAGGCAAACATAGAAGATAGCAGTAAGGGATTTTTTGTTCCAAGGACAAGTAACTGGATTAAAACAGAATTAATTATAATTACTGCATTGTTTAAATTCTTATTGAATATTTGGTTATGCGTATCAACTCAAGATATCTGGACAAGTTTAGCTTTAAATTGGACATATATTTGTGACAACAAAAAAAAATACTCTAGTGTCATAAAATTAATTTTCAATTCTATTAGTTCGATTATCATATGTAATTAAACACAATTGGCGTAAAAATTATTAATTGCCCATTTTTAAACATCTCAGATAGAAAATACATTAAAAGGAACCCATCCTATAAAGACTAAATCTCATTTTCACCTCTTATAGTTCTCACAAATCAATCATAAATATTACTATTAGAAACAACTGAGAGATAGCAAGCAAATAAGTTGAAATGTAGAAGACATTCAACCAACTAACCACTATGAGGCAAGAGATCAAAACTGCATTCCGCATGTAATTTTTTTCATAGCAGGCAACCTAAACTAATAAATCCTCTAACTCCAGAGCTCCCAAATTAATCACTTTACCGCACAGTTTGATAATTGTAGGCTTTTCATTAATAGCCGAAAACAATTTGAGTTCAAAAATTCACAATTTTCACATGTATAAAACCAAAGTATGCTAAAATGCGCAAGCAAAGAAAATCTGACAACAGCAACAACTACTACGCATCAGTCTCTTACAAGTTAGGATCGATTATATGAATTCTCACTGACGACATTACTCCATTTAAACTAATCTCATGACATATAATGCAAATACAAAATAAGAAGTACTACAAGTTCTGTAGAATTTCTAAACGTATAAATATGACTTACAGTTTCTGGTCATCGTCGATCTCGAGCTTCTTCTGGCATCCAGTTGTCGGATTTGCAATGTTGAACTGCAAAACAAAAGAACAAATCAATTCATGTTGAACGAAATGAATAATGTGATAAATAAATCATAGGTTTGTTCAGCTTACCTTCATTTTCGGTCGAACTCAGTGGAGGCCGCCAAGCTGACAATGAAACTCTCAATTTTACGCTGAGCTCTTCTCTCTCTTTCTCTCTGGGTTAGGGTTTAGGAGAAGATATATTTTATATCCAGGCTTTTACTAGGTCAGCCACTAATGGGCTTGGGCCCATTGCAATTAGTACAGAACTTATGGCTCTTTAAAAGGGATTTGGCTTTTCTGTAAGCGTAAGCCCGTTTTGGCATGGCGCCGAAAAGTCCTAGTTATAGATATTGGTACCCGATAGTCAATAAATGTATATCACAACAGTAATATGTATATCATAATTTTATTTTTACTTTTTGTGTATATTAAAATTTTATTGTATACCTAAAATATGAAATTATGAATATAATTGTTTAAATTTAACGTTGACTCTATTTCAATGCATATCCAAGTGTATAACAAAAAATAATTATATGTTTGTATATCACAATGTATAATACATCAAATAATGTGTATGTTAAAATATATGTTACAATTTTATTTTTATGTTATGTGTATATCAAGTCTTTTTTTTTGAATATCAAAATATATCAAAACTTTCTTTCTTTCTATGTATATCACAATGTATAACAAATAATTTCTTATGAATATACACAAATATAGATGTTAGAAATACATTAATATACGAGATGAGAATTAGGACTATTTTTTCAATCAAAAACAAAAGAAAAAAGCGAAGAAGAAAATGAGGATGAATCCACCCATCAAAAAGTATTGACCCCTAATGTGTGATACATGTGCATATACGTGTAAGTATATATCTGCATTTTTTAATATGTGTGCAGGATATTTCAAATCATTTTCTAAAAGTTCGTCCACTATTTGGTGAACACTAGAGATATTGTTTTGATAAGCAACATCTAACACATTCTCGACTTCCACCCTACCTACATGCTTAGTTTTAATTAAAACCCACCAATCGGACTTATTCCGCCACAATGGATAAGGAGCATAATACACTTGCCTAACATTATGTGCAATTATGAAAGGATAATAGCAATCATATTCCTCATATGATTAACCTGAATTATGTTGTATTGGTTGTGTACTCTTGTACCTTTTGTTGGATGTGGGTCAAACCACTTGCATCTAAAGAGTATCAATTTCTTATATGGCCAACCTGCATATTCTAATTCAATTATTTCTTTGAGCACACCATAATAATCAATATCTCCAACTCGATTGTCATCACCTCCTTGAACCCACACCTCGTTGTTGTTGCTATTTTTATTTTTACAGCAATCCTCTGTATGAAACTTATAACCATTCACAACGTACTTAGACATTGTTGTGACCTGAAGCCCAGGTCCCCAAGATATATCTTTCAAAAATTGATTTACACCATTATTTGGATCATCTATGTACATATTGTTAAAAAAATTCATAAGTTAGCGTAACTCCCAAACATTGTTTACCTACACAGTGTTAGAATATTTTAAGGATAAACTCACAAATTGTTTGAACCTCGTATCAAATCTCGTATATACAGCATCATGACCAAATTGACCCACGAAGTAACTGTGACACATCAAATTTTTAGTAGTTGCATTGAGATGTAATCACATTAAATTTTATATTTTGATAACTAATAAATCAATACTTACTTGAGAAATGGTACAACTTCGGGACAATTTAGTAACACATGAAGTGTAGCTGACTTGTACTCCATATCACTCAAACTTCTCTTTCTAACATCCTTAGAACATCGGCCTGGTTGATTGAATATGGACATAGGCGGATATAATAGATCATTCACACATTCGACCGTGTTCCTATTGGGCCTATTCCTAGCACATCTCACCTTACTCTCAAAATAATAAGAGCAAAAATGAGAAGTTTTCTTTGCAAGATAAGCTTCACATATAGATCCTTCAATCTTATTCCTTTGCTTAAAAAATTATTTGCATTTGCCAATTGACCTACATACTTTTAGGTTAGCCAAGAACATTCACATAAAAAAAAAGTTACATGAAACTTTTAATATTACCTCTCAAAGGGATACATCCATCTGTATTGAACATGCCCTCCAAGTCGTGCCTCGTGTACAAGGTCGGTATTCCATCACATCAAAAAAACCACATGGAAATATTTTTTCCCTCTTAGTAGATGTTACACGAACGTTCTGATCCATCCGGAGTAGGTTTTCTTCCCTTAATGTGGAAGAACACAAGTCTTTGAAAAACAAACAAATCTTTGTGATGGGTTTCCAGATTCTTTCAGGCAAACCACAAAATGCAATAGGCACTAAGGTCTCCATGAAACTCAGGCATATTCAATTTATAACTGGGTCCCACTTTGGCGATCAAAAGTTGGTCGCTAATTTTGATGTTTCTTTGATCAAGAAAGTCTGACTAGTCCGGTCAACATTTTGACCACATTATCGACCAAAAAACGACCAACTTTGGTCGCTAATTTATTTACAATTATTTTTTAATTATTTTATCCATTTTAGAGACCAACTTTGGTAGCTTTTTTTAAGATCAATTTTGGTCGCAAATTTTTGCTGGATTTTTAGTAGTGACAATAAAATTCCCGTAGCATTAAAAAAAAGTATTTTCTGACCAAAATGGGAAGAAAAATAAATTTATGTTATGAAATTATTATATTGTGGATGTCCATTATATATAATACCCCGCTATAGATAATTTTCCTGAAGAAGATTATCCATTTAGTATTCTGTTGAAGTTTATCTACAAGCAGTTGATACAGGCAGGTTGCAAGCAACTCATTGAAATGATTTGCAACAACTTCTTATTAAACATGCAGATAGCTTAAGCAGCTCAAGAAAAACCTTGCAGCTGCTTCCTGAAAAGGCTCAGCTGCTTTCTTTCTTCTATAAATAGAGGAGTTTTCAGTTCATTATGTACGTCAGTTTGAAAGTTAAATAATATAGCAGTTTCTCTTTATACTTGTCTTTAATTTATTTACTTTATTGTCGTTAATAACAATTCAATCCATTTATTGGAATTAGGAGTTATCAAAAACTTTGGAATGACCAAAAAGAAGAGAACTTTCGCACCTGCATAAAAATTTCACATGTAGTGTTTCCCTTTTATTTATTTTTCGTACGCAATCTCTGTGTGCAAAACTGAAAACGGTAGTCCATATGGAAATTCTGTGATAGCCAAATTTGCGCTGCTACAGGTGTCTGAATTTGGAATTGCAACAAGCGAAATGTCAAGTGCAAACTTCAGACACTCGCATCTGAAGTTCATTTACAGCTGTGCAAATTTCAGACACTCTTATCTGAATGTTTGGCAACGCAACAAGTCAATTTCAGATCAAGTTCGCAAGATAATTACACATTTTTATAAAGTTAAACATCTTATGTCCACATATTTTCTTTCTTTTTCCCCCTTTTAACTCTTCGATAGAAAGGACTGCACACTTATTTAAGGAAGCAGTATAGTTTGACAATACTTACAGAAGCATCCTACTAAATACAGCTGACAGATAAGTTTCATAAAACTGATTGCAATATTTTTAAACATTGGCCAACTAAAAAAAAAAAGACCCAAGAGAGGGAGATCGAGAGCTTACCAATATACTTTAACAGACCAATTAAAATAATAATCATGCTAAAATTATGGAGAATTTATTTGTTATATCCAAAGTCAACACGACAAAATTGTATCGAAATAAACAAAAGCTAGTAATTAATTAGATTTGAAAAATTATTCATTATGAACTGCTCTTTGCATGTAAAAATTAGAATAATCAGAAGGTAAAACATTATTTTCATCACGTTCCAACTTAGTTTGCTATGAAAAGTCAAGTTTACGCGAACATATTTGAGAGTCCTTTTCATAACATTACAGAAGTGCTTAGATTATGTTGAAGTAAGAGAGATGGCTTTTCGGAGCAGAACGTGGTGCTGCACAGGTTGGTTGTGCATGACGAGAAGCGAGATGATGTAGGATGGGTTTGAAGGACAAAAAGGTCCATTAAATTTTCTGTTTAAAACAAAAAAATGGGCGTAGCTGCAAAACAATTTGAAAAGTGGGTACACAAAATGGTTGTCCTTTTACGCCCTATTCATATGTACTTTCAACAAGGCCGATTTTAATCTTAAACTTTGAGGACAATCTGTTTCAAAAATATAGAAGTGAAAATTTTCACTTGTATTGTTATGGTTCGATTAAATTTGTTTTCTAAAAGGTCTTGTGTACTTAGATCTTTTATTCTGCCCAAGATAAAAAGGAAAATTCCGCAATAAGTTATAAGCATTTGAATAATTGAAAGCAAGATTATGAGGATGTGTGATTGCAACTTATAGCTTGTCGTCGAGGGCTGAAGGAGTTGAGCTAAGATTTAGGATTGTGCAATCGCGAACTAGGGCCCTGCTGATGCACAATCAAAGGATTGAAGGCACGGCGGTAAAGAAAATGTAGAAATAAGAAGAACTAAACAACAAAAAGATATCTATTCTCATTCATAATCTTCCCAATTGAAGGTTACACAAATAATATACTAAAAAGTAGAAGATGACTAAAATGAAAATAAAGGAACTAATAACAAAAAGATAGAAGGACTAACTTCCAAAGTGATAAGTGAGAATTTATACCATTTGATGCTATAGTTTTGCATCCAAAAGTTGCTATTTAATACGAAAGTTCTAACGAAAAAAGTTGAATTACAAGTTTTTGGTGAGTGGAGCAGCAAAAAAAGGGATAAAGAGACTTGAAAGAACAAGCCAAGGGAAAAATAGCGCAGTGTTGTCTGCAATGGATTTGTGCAAAACGCAATCCTGACTTTGCTGCCAAAGCCCTAGCTCCTGAAGCCTAAGAGAATCAGCAACTGCAAGCCGCAACACTTTAGTCCACAAATCCATCTGCCTGCTAAAAGTTTAGAAAATCAAAGACATGACATTTCGCCAAGTTTTGAATGCTCAGATTTGTAGCTGCAATCATCCGATTGTGGACCACATCAGACAAGCACGGCCGCATCACTGAAGACTAACAAACCACGCCATCAATTGCAGGAAGTGCATACCGTAATTGTACTTGTGCGGCCGCAATCCTACCGAAAGGGCATTTCTGAAAAAAAATTGGAGATGATACAAATCACTGTTTTCAGCAATTTTTAGGCATCTTTTTTAATGTAGCAGCTTTGAGGTTGTTAATTGTAGCTATTTGGAGCAAGTTTAAGTTACAATTTGAAAAATATCACTTTATCTTTATTTTATTTTTAGTATTATGTCTTTAATTTCATATTTCATTACGTTTTTGTTCCTTTTATTATGAGTCGCTAGATTTTCTCTAGGTTGTAATCCATCCGTAGTATGTGAATTTGATGAGTTACTAATATAATACTTGTTTAAGATTGGATTGATTGTTTTAGCCAATTTCTTGCTTCGATCTTGAATTAGTGGTTGCACATTGATTCATTTCTTTTTGACTTTGTTCTTACTTCAGAAAGAGGAATTAAGTTTAGGAAAACTAGGCTAATAAGAAATTGGACTAGTTAAGGTTAAGAATTTTGATTAGTTTAATTAAAGATTTGGACTAAAGATGTTGATAATCTCACTTGGGCTCATAATCAATTGATCTCATTCTCACCCATTTAGATTTGAAAAAGCTATTTTGGGCATAGTCACTCAATGATCGAGATATATATACCTTAGAATTGAGAGTCATTACAACTCCAATCAACTAAGCAAGCATATTAGATTTTACCCATTAGGTTACACCTAGGTTAGGACTGTAACTCTAGGTTTTTCTCATTTGAGTCACAACCTTAGTTTATATATCGGATATTAAGTGTTTGATAAATTATCTTTTAGATAATTCTTAGTATAATTAATAGTATTACTAAACCAAGTTGTCTTGAAAGTTAATATAAGATATATTAAGTTACTTACATAAGTATTTACCTTAACACTCATTCAAAATTCGACCCTGACTCTAATTGGATATATTATATTGCAAATGACCGTTACATATCTCATTCTTAGGGTGTGTCTTGGGTATTATCACAAAGCCAACTAACAACTATAATAACTAACATAACATATTATGTATTACTCTAGAATCCTCATGTACAACTTTTACAACTCTAAGAAAATATATGTCGTATCCTTACCCCCTCCTTTAAGCTTCCTTGTCATCAAGGACGAAATCCAGGGAATCTAGTCTTTGTTGGACTTTTAAGTAAAAATTGCACGGGGCACCTTATTTGGTCGCCCACATTTAACCTATACCCGCTTTTTTAAAATTTTTTAACTTGTACGCACTTTTTAAATAACTTCGACTCCCTCTTTTCTTGTTGAGCTGAAGTTCACCAGTTAAGCTGAAGTTCACCAGTTATAAAGACAACTTCAGCATACGGGGCTGAAGTTTTCCAGTTACAAACTTCAGCTCTAGAGTTGAAGCTCCCAAGTTATAAAGACAACAACTTCAGCATACGGGGCTGAAGTTCCCCAGTTACAAAGACAAAACTTCAGCTCTAGAGAACTTCAGCTCTAGAGGTGAAAATTTATCTTTGTAAATTGGGAAATTTCAGCCCCGTATGCTGAAGTTGTTGTCTTTATAACTTGGGAACTTCAGCCCCGTAGGCTGAAGTTCCCCATTTACAAAAGACAACTTCAGCTCTAGTGTAACTGGGGGAACTTCAGCCTGTATGCTGAAGTTTTTGTCTTTATAACTGGGGAACTTCAGCATTGTATGCTGAAGTTCCCTATTTACAAAGACAAAAACTTCAGCTCTAGAGCTGAAGTTCCCCAGTGTAACTGGGGGAACTTCAGCCCCGTATGCTGAAGTTTTGTCTTTATAACTGGGGAACTTCAGCCCCGTATGCTGAAGTTCCCCATTTACAAAGATAAAAACTTCAGCTCTAGAGCTGAAGTTCCCCATTTACTAGAGCTGAAATTCGCAAGCTACTTCAGGCCCGTCTACTAGAATGCTGAAGTTTTGCGTGATTGCCTTTGCTACTTCAGTCCCGCATGCTAAAGTTATGCGCAAAAGCGGGTACGAATGCAATTTTTTTTACAAAGCGGACATAAGTTAAAACGTGACACAAAAAGTGGTTACGGATGCAAAAGCCCCGACTTTTAAAGCTATTGGGCTTTAAAGACAATGAGTGTGAATTTGGAAAATGGTGGGAAATGAAAATTTGAATCAAGTGAGCTTTGTCATGAACTTTGTACCACATTGGTGAAATACAACTACACTTGTGTGTATAAATATAGAATCACTTCTTAGAGCTCTTAAAATGAGTTGAAGAGAATGAACCCTTGCGCCGTCGTTGTCGCTCGGCTCGGCTTTGGCTTTTGCTTTTGCTTTTGATTTGGATTTAGATTTGGATTTGGATTTGGATTTGTCAAATGATTGATAAGATTATTTTTGGACAAAATTTATTTAATTAATTAGTTAAGAATTAATTAAATGCCAGTCAGTTCATTAACGGAATTGACTGAAACGTATAATCCAAATGCTGCCTTTCCCTTCTGAACAGATAACTCTTCACATTACACTGCCTATAAATTTCGAGGCATGACTTCCTTTTCACTCATTGAAAAAATCCAGAATTTCCTTTTGAAAATATACTGCATTCTATTCGCAGTCTCTCTCTCAAAATCGTAAGTGTGATTTTGCTCCGTCTTTGAGTTCGTTTGTATCCTGCAACTAGTATTGCCACTATTGCAGGAAGGTTTATTCCGTTTCATTCTGGGAGGATTTAATCCATTACCTTGGCAACTTATGAAGGGTTTAAAATTCCTTAAGGACGCACAAGGAAATTGTGGACTCGAAATATTTCATATCATCAACTGATTTTCTGTTTCTTCTAACAGTTCGTTTTAACACAGTATCGACAACAAGCTTAAGGAATTTTATTTAACGTTTCTGTGTTGAAATTTATATTGAACTGTTATCTATATTTTGTATACTGCTTTGGAGACTAAAGCCTTTGTGCTTTCTACTCCAATAACTATTCTGTCCGGTTTAAAGTNGGAAGGAAACCCAGCTTGAAATATTTCAAAGTGTAGGGGTGTTTAGCTAAAGTACAGGTTCCTAAGCCTAAAAAGGTGAAGATATGATAAAAAACGGTTGATTGTGTATTTATTGGATATGTAACCAATAGCAAGCCATATCGTTTTCTGGTTCATAAATCAGAAAATCCTGAGATCCACGTTAATACGGTAATAGAATCAGATAATGTTGAATTCTTTGAAACTATTTATCCGTATAAAAAGGAAAGTGAATTGTCCTACCAAAAGTCAAAACGACATCGGGAGGAAANGGTAACAAAACTTTGGGTTCTAAATGGATTTTCAAGAAGAAAATGAAAGACGATGGTACTATTGACAAATACAAGGCAAAACTTGTTGTCAAAGGATTTAGCCAGCGAAAAGGTCTTGACTATTTTGACACATACTCGCCGGTAACAAGAATTACATCCATTCGGATGCTAATAGCGTTAGCCGCCTTGTATGGTCTTCAAATCCATCAAATGGATGTAAAACAACCTTCTTATATGGTGATCTGGAGGAGGAAATTTACATGAACCAACCTGAAGGATTTGTGGTTCCAGGAAAAGAAAAGAATGTGTGCCGACTTGTTAAGTCCCTTTACGGACAAAAACAAGCACCCAACAATGGCATGCGAAATTTGACCAAACAATGTTGTCAAATGGCTTTAAGATTAATGAATGTG
>ML338516.1:9082-22273 GCA_005239505.1 Nicotiana paniculata
AAAGATGTATACAAAAAACTCCCATAGAAAAAACTGATTTATAAGTAGAATATCCCAAATTTAATGTCAGCAAAGTAAAGTGTAAAAGGAGAAAAAGGAACACAGAAAGGAGAACTCTTTTAGCTGCCACAGACAAACCGTGAATACAATAAACATTGACTCGTCTAAATTTACAAAGATGCCAAGAAAAAAAAACATATCTATTTATCTAAAAGTGGATAAAAAATTATTTCTAAAAGCAGATAATCAAAAATGAAAATTTCCCCCACGGAGTCCAAATTTTACGTCGTCAGATAATGAAACAACTCAATCAAAGGGAAAATACACAAAAAAACAATTAAATTTGCACAGAGCAGACTAGCAGTAACAGAGTAACACGAAAGTTTCCAATTTTCTAGCTTGTATATCGAGAAAAAAGAGCAACATGCAAATAAAAATAAAAGAATTATTTTTTATTACCAAAAAAACCAAAGATTTTACGACTGAATTACCAGAGCAAGTTTTGAGGGTGGTCAATTTGTAAATCAAAACCAAAAGCCCAATCAAATGAATAGCTTCAGCCATAACAAAGAAGTAGTTGTGATCATGGACGACCAACTTGAGAGTAACCAATAACGTAAGCGCTGTGGTTAAACCCAAAAAGATTTTCACTTTTTTCGATTGTCTTCGAACCCATGAAAACAGTTTCTTCGCCGGCGATATAACCCCTTTTTGACCCATCTCTCCGTTACCGTCCGATCACCGGAGTTTTTTTTCTTTTTTTCTTCTTTTTTTTTTTCTGAGGATTTGTTGAAGGGTTTAACGTTTTTACTTGAGGAGCTTTTAATGCTTTGAAAATGGCGGAGTTTTTGTAGTGAAGTGTGATGGAAGGCTGGTCTACGTAAGAGTAACCAATGAGAAATGGACACGTGGATTATTAAATATTTTCTCAATTAGGATTAGATTATTTTTAGGTGTAGCAGATTACTTTAGGACATTAAGACAGTATACTTTCCATAACGGATTTGGTGGGTTTTGGTCATCTTCCAACATTCAGTTTCTTCTTCTTCTTCTTCTTCTTTTTTTTTTTTGTGTTTTTTTTTTTTTATAGTTAATATTTAATTTCACAAGATTATATTACAGTCAAACCTCTATGTAGAAACTTTGATTGTTTCGAATATTTTTGGATGTTATAATCGAGATGAAAGTCTTCTATTGAGAGCGGAATCTAATTTTATATTCTTGTTCACTCTCTCACTGGGATGTTCATGGTTAGGTTTGGATCGGTTTTTTCTTAAAAAGAAATCAAACCAAATAAGTCGGTTCTTAAAATATTGGAACCAAAACAAATCAATTAAGTCGGTTTTTATTCGATTTGGTTTTTGTCAATTTTTTCAATTTTTTTGATTATTTATCATTTTTTTTCTTAAATAGGAGATATACACTACCAACACATATTGCGACGACTATATTTTCAACGTAACACTATCAAACCAATTGCACTTTGAGAAATCTATCATTTACCAAGATATATTGTTGATAATTGAATCAAATATTGATGTATACTTTAAGTACTCAATTAAAAATCGATTATTTTTAACCTGAAATAAATTCTTTTACATAGCAAAAGAAAACTACCAATCAAACTAGAATATAAAGGCAATGAATTAGATTATTATGACATCAAAGGACTAGACTAAAAATACAAACGACTAATATGTATCATAAAATTTTAGAAACTTTATATAAATATATATATATATAGGTGTAACAATAAATTTAAAAGCTACTTCTAATAGTCGGTTTGGTTCGTTTTTTCAGTTATTTTTTTATTAAAATCAAAACCAAACTAAATTTTTGATTGTTTTTAAAATTCAAAATTAAAATCAAACCAAATCAAACCTAAAATATATCGGTTTTTTTTATCGGTGCGGTAATCTCGTACCATCAATCTGATCATTATGATGGACATTCCAAGTGTTAAAGTTTTCAATTAAAGAAGTATTGTTATTTAATGTTTAAAATGGTAAAACACAAGTCACGTGTTCTGTTAATGAGATAAGAGTTGACTGAACAATAATACTCTATCTATTACAGGGTTTCTTTTCTTGGTTTAATGTATTCCATTAAGTCAAATTTGACCAAGAAAGGATTAAATAATAACTATTACTGACTAGAAAAATATTAAAGAATAATTAATAAACAATATTGTAGCTGAACTAAGTCTGCGTATGATCACCTAACATAAATCTTCACTTTAGTCTCTATTCTCAAATGATTGCGTGATTCTTGGTTAAGATTGACCTTCGACATCTTTTTCTATATGAAAATAAAATAATATTTTTTGAAAGTAAACTTAACCAATTACTAACCACGAGTTATTATTGAACTGTTGCAATCTGTTAATTATTTTCAAATGAGATTTTCTTAATATTTGTGACTCTTCAAAGTGATCATTGTATATTTGTATTGCCTAATCTCTTTTTATTTTCTTTTTCGAACCATCATTTTGTCCAATTTTAATATCACACTCTTTGGAACATATGTTATTCAATCTGTATTACTATAATGAATAATGAAACAGTAATAAATAGAAAGTTAGCAGCAACAGAATGTCGAATAATATTTGAAAATAATTTCGGAATAAATCGAGCTCACTGAATGCACAATGTGTCGCTAAGAAAATTATTTCCCTCAAGTACCTGATGTGCTGAAATATTATCCTCCCAGGATAGAACAATTTAACTCACTAGTGTAATTTTGTGCAGAAAAAGATCAGAAAATTTTGGTAAGGAAAGATTCTGGGATCAAGCATATTTATAGTCATTTTCTGGCACTATTTCTGAAGAGGTTTGCAACCTTTCAGAAATAGCCATGGTTGTTGAAACAGGCGGGAACATTCCCATTTGAAATACTCCGAAAAAATGAATTTAAAATAATCCAGGAAAGAAACGGACCGGGTCGCGTCGCGGGTCCTGGTTTATTCCGGGGTGAATTTTTATTAATTAATTAAATAATTGAAAGAAATTTTGTCCAAAAAGATTAACCAATCAATTTTTGACCAAATCTTAAGTCGAAGTCGAGCCGAGCGAGCGACGACGACGACGGGTCAAGGCTTACTTTCTTTCCAACACATTTAACACCAAGAGAAGTGTTTTTTCAATTTAAGCGCATTCACTTTTCTTTCCACCACCAATAAGGGGCACTTGGTCTTTCCAAAGCAAAAAGGAGCTCACTTTCCTACCACTTTCTTCCCTCCATTTTTCATTCACCAATTTTTTAATCCCAACAATCTCTCACATGAATGGAGAATGGCTATAAGACAAAGGAATACACGGACGAGTGTGTGATTTACATGCAAAGATTAATTACATCTGGATAAGTAGGTTTCTCTTTGAACTTTCCGTAGTGAACTTATATCGGATATACTCGGTCAATCGGTAGATTTGATATCTTTGAACCGTCTAGCTTTGTTGTATACTGAGAGAATATAAGTAACACAATCAACCCGTAACCATCTATGGTTCTCACGGTTATGTTCGTTTTAGCCATGAACACCGCCTGATTTCATAAGTGCTTAGAGAATGAGCCTTTACTTTCATTCCCCTTGAAGGGGCTTACACTTCACACTCATATAGGTCATTTCTAAACGTGTAATCCTATAGACACATTATCTGGTCATTTCCTGCCAGACTTAGCAAATCATTAAAAAGCTTAAAGATTTATTGACTCATCAAAAAGCCTTAATGCTTTACCCTAATTTCTGAACATTGTCTCCATCACGATAATGGGCTGAGTTATTTGACAATGTTGAACCGTAATTCATAACTTTGTTTGATATCTTTGAACCTAACTCTTGGGATCTCCAGTCTGCTAGTCAGAGTTAACTAGGCCTTAATCTCATTCCCTTCGATGATCTTTCAACTGCCTCTTTAGATATGCCTTTTGTAACTAGGTAGGATCCGACACGTTATATCTTGACTTTACGTAGTCAATTGTGATAACACCACTAGAGAGTAGTTATATAATGGTATTCTGTCTACGTCGAATGTGACGAGATTTTTCGTTATACATAACGCTCCCTGCCTTGCCTATTGACTATTACAATATATACATACAGATGCCAAAGGTTTGGGCCAAAATGAAATATCTTCAAAAAAAATTCGGAGCCATTCAACTTCTTCACCAGCGTTGTCTAAAGCTATGAATTCAGATTCCATTGTAAAAAAGCGGATGTACGTTTGTTGGGATGATTTCCAAGATACTGCTCCATCCCCAATTATGAAAACATATCCACTTGCCAACATTGTTTGGCCAAATTTGACATGCCATTATTTGGATGCTTGTTTAAGTCTATAAAGCGACTTAACCAGTTTTCACAGTTTATTTTCTTTACCTGGAACCACAAAATGCTCAGATTGTTCTATGTAAGTCTTTTCCTCCAATTCTCCATTTAAGAAAGTTGTTTTAACATCCATTTGATGGATTTCAAGACCATACACGTCCGCTAGTACCACTAACACCCTAATAGATGTTATCCTCGTTACTGGCGAGTAAGTGTAAAAGTAATCAAGGCCTTTCTTTTGTCTATAACCCTTGACAACAAGTCTTGCCTTATATTTGTCAATAGTGCCGTCAGCTTTCATTTTTCGTTTAAAGATCCATTTCGAACCTAAAGGATTATTTCCTGGAGGAAGATCAACCAAATCCCATGTATGGTTATCCAAAATTAATTGAATCTCACTATTGACTGTCTCTTTCCAAATTGCTGAATCAGAAGATGACATAGCTGCTTTGCAAGTTTGAGGCTCATTTTGAAGCAAGAATATCACAAAATCTGGTTCAAAGGAAGTAGATGTTCTTTGACGTTTGCTATGCCTTGGATCTTTTTCACTTGGAGTATTTTACTTTGGTTCTTCCCGTGGTCATTTAGGTCTTTCACTTAATAACTCGCATTCAGTTTTGTACAGATAGATGCTTTCAAAGAATTCAACATTATCTGATTCAATTACCGTATTAACATGAGTTTCGAGATTATCATATTTATGAATCAAAAACCAACATGCTTTACTGTTTGTAGCATATTCAGTGAAAACACAATCCACAGTTTTTGGTCCGACTTTTATCCTTTTGGGTAAAGGTACATACATTTGCTGGACACCCTCACACTTTGAAATATTTCAAGTTTGATTTTCTTCATTTTCATTTTTCATATGGAATAGATTGAATTTTTATGTGGGGTACTCTATTGGGTATTCAGTTAGCTGTTAGGATAGCTTCCACCTCCCCCCCCCCCCAAACTTACGGTAATACGAAACTTATTAATAAAGAATTCATCATTTTCTTTAATGTTAGATTTTTTCTTTCTTCAATTTCATTGGATTGAGATGTGTATGGGGCAGTAGTTCGATGGATAATTCCATCTTCCGAACATATTTCTGCAAACAGAGATTCATATTCTCCACCACCCCTATCATTTCTAATCATTTTAATCTTTTTATTCAATTGATTCTCCACTTCATTCTTGTATTGCTTAAATGCTTCATCCTTACTACTAAGCAAATAAACATAACAATATCGAGTACACACATCAATAGAAGTTATAAAATACCTTTTCCCACCTCGAGATGATGTTGACTTCATATCACAAATGTCAGTATGAATTAAGTCTAAAGAATTTGAATTCCTTTCAATAGATTTATAAGATGTTTTACAAACTTAGATTCAACACATATTTGACATTTTGATTTATTACACTCGAATTTAGGCAATACTTCTAAATAAATTAATTTCCGCATTTTGTAATTGACATCTCCTAAACGAATATGCCATAAATTATTTGACTCCAATAAATAAGAAGAAGTTGATATTTTATTAATATTGTCAACAACCATTACATTGAGTTTAAAAAGGCCCTCTGTGAGGTATCCCTTTCCAACATACATTTCATTCTTGCTTACAACAACTTTGTCAGATACCAATACACCTTTGAATCCATTCTTAACAAGTAAAGAAGTTGAAACTAAATTCTTCCTAATAGCAGGAACATCAATAACGTTGTTGAGCGTTAACACCTTGCTGGAAGTCATCTTCAGGAATATCTTCCCATAACCATCAATCTTGGCTATTTCAGTATTTCCTATGGAAAGCTCTTCTTTGGAACCAGCAATATAGTAAGTCGCAAATGCTTCTTTGACAACACAAACATGTCGAGTGGCCCAGATTCAATCCACCACACCTTCGAATTTCCAACTACGTTGCATTCCGAAAGCATTGCACACAAATCATCAATGCCATCATTCTTCTCCACTATGTTGGCTTGTCTTTTTTTCTTATCTTTTTTCGGGATACGACAATCAGGGACTTTTTGACCAGCTTTTCCACAATTGTAGCAGTTGCCCTTGAATTTCTTGTTGTTTTGCTCCTTAATCTGTCCAAAATACCTCTTCCTCTTGTTACTTTTTGAAGCATTCTCCTCAACGATATTAGCTCCCATAATCGTTGAATTTCCACGAGACTTCTTCTCGGGTATTTTGTTATATTCATCAATCTTGATACGAATCACAAGATCTTCCAACTTCATTTTTTTACGCTTGTGCTTGAGATAGTTTTTGAATCTCTCCACGAAGGAGGCAATTTTCACTCATTGCAGCCACTTGAAAGGATTAATTCACTACCATACCTTCTACAATAAGTTCATGAAAAATAAGTTGAAACTCTTGAACTTGGGTTCCAACAATTTCGTTGTCTATCATTTTATAGTCTAGAAACTTGGCAACCACAAACTTTTTCAAGCATGCATCCTCAGTCTCGTACTTCTTCTCAAGTGCGTCCCATAATTCTTTCGAAGTTTTCATAGCACTGTAGACATTATACAAATCATCCTCCAAATCACTTAGAATGTAACCTTTGCAAAGAAAGTCTGCCAGTTTCCACGCCTTAACATTTATAAACTTCTCATTGTCTGGCATGTCGGTGACAAGCACTGGAGGGTCTTCATTGGTGAACTTATGCATATCAAGCGTGGTAATCCAAAAAAATTCAGAAGGAGTATAAACCACACAGGTTTTAATCTCCAAAAATAAAATACAGATTACATATAAAAATTAATTTCCTTAAGATTGTTATTCAATCTGTATTACTATAATGAATAATGAAACAATAAACTTACTGAAACAGGAAAATGTTTACAAAAAGTTAGCAGCAACAGAATGTCGAAATAATATTTGAAAATAATTTTCAAAAAAATCGAGACCGCTGAATGCACAGTGTGTCCTTAAGAAAATTATTTTTCTCAAGTACCTGAGGTGCTGGAATGTTATCCTCCCGGGATAGAACGATTTAACTCACCAGTGTATTGGTACCAAAAACTCTGATGAACATCGAACCACTTAATGATTGTAAAACACACAAGAAAATTTTGTGCAGAAGAAGAAGAAGAAGATTAAAAAAATTACATAAGGAAAGATTCTAGGATCAAGGCATATTTATAGCCATTTTCTGGCACTGTTTCTGAAAAGGTTTGCAACCTTTTACAAACATCCATGGTTGTTGTAACATGGGGGACATTTCCCGTTTGAAATATTCCGGGAAAAACGATTTAAAATAATCTGGGAAAGAAACAGACCAGGTCGCGTCGCGGGTCCTGGATTATTTCGGGTTGAATTTTTGTTAATTAATCAATAAATCGATCTTTGACCAAATCCGAAGCCGAAGCCTAGCCGAGCCGAGCCGAGCGAGCAACGAAAACGACGTGATGCTTACTTTCTTTCCAACCCATTTAATACCAAGAGAAGTGATTTCTCAATATAAGCACATTCACTTTTATTTTCACCACCAATGAGGAACATTTACTCTTTTCAAAGCAAAAGGGAGCTCACTTTCCCTCCACTTTCTTCCCTCCATCTCCCATTCACCAATCTTTTAATCCCAACAACATATTCGTCTTGCATAAATACAAAATACTTGTACATCAATTTTAGTTTAGAGTTGTGAAATTTAAAGATTCATTTTTTATCTCAAATTAATGTCTAATTCAAATTATTTCAAGATGTGGCGTATATTCAAACATTTTTTTTAGAAATTGAAAATCGAATAATGCAAACTCAAACTGAAAAATTGAATGCACACCTTATGTGTGGTTATAATTATATATTTTAGTGCATTACTTACTTTACATTTTAAGTGCTTAAATGCTAAAGTATACTATATTTGTGCTTAATTGAATTTATTTTATGTGTAGGTACGTTGAAGATGAAATTAGAAGCAAAGTAGAGATTTTATGTTAATTTTATACACTACAAAATGGAGTTATGATTATTTAATTATTAAATATACAAGAATTAAAGTTTAACATTACAAAAAAAATAAAAAAGACAAGATGAATTGATGAAGAAGAGAAAAGAAGTGCAATCTTAGGCAGTAAAATCAATTTCAGAAACAAAGCAGCAAAAGGCCTGGCGACGCGAGGGAGTTTGCTCGCGTTAGAGCTCGCGCCGCCAGGGTTAACGCGAGGCGATACGTGTTTCGGGTTTCAGACCTATTTTGTATCTTTTTTGATTTGGGACTTAGTTTTTTAATTTAGATATTTTTCCTACACATATAAACAATCATTAAACACCAATTTGAGATGGCGATTGGACAGATAGACCGACATTAGAGACCGGGATTCGACCTAAGGAGGCAAGAACACACTAGGAGTAAGATGGAGAATTCTTCTACGAGTTTTTCACTTCCTTCTTCCTATTTCCATTATATAAATTCTAGTATTGTATTTATGCATACTATTATGAATAGCTAATTTGTTATCTAGGGTTTTGACGGAACCTTTGGAGGATGATTTTCCTGTTACGTTAATATAGATTTGCCTTAATATTTTCTCTATTTGTTCAACTACGTTGTTATTGTGGTTGGTTAAAGAGATCTCAATCAATTGTGCCTATCTAGTGTGTATTACTCGGAGAGAGTGCATATTTAGGTAGTTGTTCAAAGATATCACTCCTAACATTTATGAGGGATCAATACGAAGGGTTTAAAGGTGAGATTAGGAATACTGAAACGTTGGTGCAATCTGAGTGCGCCGTACTTAATGCCAGCTAGCGTAATTCGAGAGAATATGTCTAGTAAATTGTGGTAGTTACTCGAGAGAGAATTACGACACTCAGAGCACTCATGATAGGTATATAAAACTTAGAAAAATTTATAGGAAATGTAGCGGAAAGGATTCCGACAATTGGGGAAATCATAACTCTAGACCTCCTTAGTCTTTTCTCAAATTTCATCCTTGTTAGTTGATAATTTTACTGTTTTATAATAGTTGTTAGTTAGAAATAAATATTATAATCACTATAATTAGAAAATTATATGGACTTGTGTTTCTTAGCAATATTGAACAGTTATAGCTAAGCCTTAGTTCTCTGTGGGATTCGACTCCGGACTTCTAAACCGGATTATATTTGCAGCGACCACTTAGTCCTTTTTCTAAGACATAGTTGGACGTGATAAAATTTTGGCGCCGTTGTCGGGGAACTAACGATGTAGTTGTAGGTATACATATGTAGGTTGCAAGTTTGAACTTTTATTTTTATTTTCTTGTATTTGATTTTTTGTATTTTTGTTTTACTTATTGATTTTAGAAACATGGCATCTTGGAATTGTGAGAGTTTTGATGTTGATAATTCTACTTTTGATCCTTCTTATGCATATTGTGGAGGAAACCACCCATTGCAAAATTATCAAAATATTTCTAAGAGCGAGTTATGTGCACCAACTCAATCTTATGTGTGGAATATGTGTGATATGTGTGGTGGTCAAGATGGTCACTTCTATGGTTGTGCTTATATGTCTTATCCTCCCCCAACCCCTTACTTTGATGGTTCGTCGTTTTCTTGTAAAGTTAATAGGAATAAAGAACTCAGGGATGATGACCTAAAAGAGATCAAGGATATGCTAAAGTGCCTTGTGGAACAATATGATGAGAAACCACTGCAGATACAAAGGCAAGAGGAAACTATTCACAACTTGGAGGCTCAAGCTAATAAACTAATTGAACCTTGTAAAGTGCAACAAGCTTACATTGTGGATAGTAGCCAAGAAGAGCATGAATTGGCTGCAGAAATTGCCATTATAATGGAGGAGTAGAGAGTAGAATTTGACCAAACCAACCAACTAGAATTAGAAGATGCCGATGTTGTAGACGAGATACTGGATTCAACCAAGGACATTGAAGATACATATTTAGTTGACTCTAGTGTCATTGGTATTGAGGATGTTGACAATCCCAAGGTTCATGTAGTTGAGCGCATTGGTCCACACTCCAAGCATTTTTCCACATTGTGTTTGGATGATGATATGGAAATAGATCCATCCGAGTCAATTGAGGAGTCAAGAAATGAGGAACAAGGTGCCTACATTCTGAAATTCTTCTTGCCAGAAAGTCAGGATGACACACCTCATGCAAAAGATAAGAAGAGCAGAATGCTACATTATTTTCTTGGGGCAGTTAAATTTGTTACACCACCCTTGGAGCATAATCGAAAACTGGAAGCAAAACTTGGGGTTCAATTCATAAGTTCGAACTGCAGGCAGAAAGTGATTCACGTCGTGTCGCAACGTTAAATCAAGCGCTTGTTGGGAGGCAACCCATCTTTACTGCTTTATTTTATTTTTTGTTATTCTTTTTAATTGTATTATTTTTGTAGTGTCGATTTTTTATTTTCTAGGAGCATGGAAGCAACGCAATTTGGAAGGATGCAATAGCAAACCAGATGGTTGGAACTAAGTGTGAGGTACCCGCACGAAGGACCAGGCCTGAGAGAAGTCTGAGTATCTCATGAGCTGATAATGCTTTGGCCTACTAGGGAGTTCTTTTTACCCTCTTGTATTTATGGGTGTGCATTGGGGACAACGCAAAATTTTAAGTGTGGGAGATTGTCTGAGTGACTTTCTATGCTATTTTAGTTGTGAGAGTTTAATGGAATAATTTTTTTTTAGAAAAATAGAAAAGATTGGACTTTTCTCGACGATGGATCTATTAGACAATTTTCTTGAGGGATTAAAGTCTAACAAAAAACACACACACAAAAATAATAGAAAAATCCAAAATTCTTTATCCATTTTTGTAGGTAGTAATAACCCCCCGTGATTTTTCTTTGTACATCAGTTCTTTTCCATAGGATGTGGTTTGAACCAGGTCATAGTTTTTTATTAGAGTAGAATAGGATTTAGGGAATAAAATAAGGAAGATGAGATTCCTAGGCGTCCTTGACTTGTTTGATAGTAGTATATTAAAATTTTGGCATGCGTAGTATCTTTCCTATGTGCTAAAAGTGCTTATGATGCCTTGGTTATTTGGATAGCATATTTTCTGACGCCTATGTCTCATTTTCTTGACTTATGTTCACTTTGTGCTTAATGATTAATATTTTGTGGCTCCGTGAATACTTGCAATTATTTGAGAATCGAAATAAGAGCGTCCTTAGTGAATCATGTGCCACGTGTGGTGAGATTTTGTGTAGTCCATGTATTGTACTTGTGTCTAGAACTTGCCTGGTATGTGAGTTGAAGCGAAAGTTTAGGTGAAGCTCGGTATGAAAAATGATTGTAGTCTTTCTTTGATTTTTTTAGTTTTATTGCTTATCACAAATAAAATATTTCCCTAGTTAACTATTTGAACCTATAGACTTTTATTTGGCACCCCCATTATAAGCCTATACCCTTTTTGTTCTTAATTGATATTTTTGATCCTTTTATCTCTTAAACCACT
Organism: Nicotiana paniculata; assembly: GCA_005239505.1. Classification (NCBI taxonomy): domain Eukaryota; kingdom Viridiplantae; phylum Streptophyta; class Magnoliopsida; order Solanales; family Solanaceae; genus Nicotiana; species Nicotiana paniculata. Next base: position 20,826 of record ML338516.1, read on the forward strand.
TTAATTGTGAAATGGACGCTAAAAGAAGTAAGAAGGGACTAAGTGTGGGGTGACTTTTGAGTGGAACCAATGAAAGAAAGAATGGTAAACTTATGTTGTAAAATAATACACCACTATCGAAAATTGAAAAAGAAAAAAATAGTTGAAAAAATAAGAAAAAGAAAAAAAGGTAGATGAATAAATATCTTATTTTTGCTAGTGGAGTGTAAATGACGATAGAGCTTAAAGAAAAAGGAAACATTTTGTTGGGATTATTTTAGTTGTGAAATTAAAATTGTGATTGAAGAATTTGCGCTTACAGTTGATTATGTGATGTGTTAAAGTGATTAGGAGGGTTAGCCACTATTCCTAAAAATATCCTTCTTGTCCCTTAGCCAACATTGCAACCTTGAAAAAGTCCTGATTGATTTTAGATCGAGTAAGCCTACATTAGTAGAGATTTACATTAAGGGCAAGCCTATGGTGCCAATTGAATGAATGCGACTTCTGTTGTGAGAGTGAGAGATTTTCTTTGATATATATATGAGTCCTTAAAGTATATTTGTGCATTTAATTTAAGTGTGTGGATTCAACTTACTCTTTTGTTCTTGTTGTGAGGTCACATGGTTTCATGAGGTATAAGTAACGTTATTACACTTCTCTAGGATGTTGGGTGTTCAATCCATGAGTGCATTGTGACTTTTGAGTCGGTTTTTGAGGCTAGTATTGTTACGAGCATGTTGTAGTTGTTGTGAATATTTTGAAGTATGGCATAAGAAAAGGGAAGTGTATGAGATTGCATATGCTAAAGTTTAATTGTTTCTATCAACCATAGTAATTGGTGTAGTGTGCTTCAAAAGTGTTAAATATGTTAAGTACTCAAAGATAGTGTAAAATGTTGGTTGACTCGAGGACGGGCAACATTTAAGTGTGGGATAGTGACGTGTGGCTATAATTATATATTTTTAGTGCATTACTTACTTTACATTTTACTTTAATACTAAATTATATTATATTTGTACTTAATTGAGTTTATTTTATGTGTAGGTACGTTGAAGACGAAATCGAAAGCAAAGTAGAGATTTTATGTGTATTTTATACACTATAAGAATAGAGTTATGATTATTTAATTATTGAATATACAAGGATTAAAGTTTTAACATTACAAAAAGAAAGACAAAATAAGAATTGATGAAGAAGAGAAAAGAAGTGCAACGTTAGGCAGCAAAATCAATTTCAGAAATAAAGCAGCAAAGAGCCTGGCGATGCGAGGGAGTTTGCTCGCGTTAAAGCTCGCGCCTCCAGGGTTAACGCGACGCAATGCGTGTTTCGGATTTCAGACCTATTTTGTTTCCTTTTTGGTTTTAGACTTGGTTATTTCGTCTAAGCCTTTTTTCTATACATATAAATGTTGGGATTTTAAGTAATTAATGATATATTAATGCTTAAAATGGGTGAATGGGAAATGG
>MDKI01144024.1:0-25075 GCA_005239505.1 Nicotiana paniculata
ATTAAAAGTAGTTTAAAGGTAAATGCACAGAGGCTCTAAAGATGAGTAGTTAAACAATTTAAGACAAGTAATAATCACTAAGCGACTGTGCTAGAACCACGGAACACGGGATTGCCTAACACCTTCTCCCGGGTTAACAGAATTCCTTATCTAGAATTTCTGGTTCGCAGATTTTAAAAAATAAATTTTTCCTCGATTCGGGTTTAAAATAAACCAGTGACTTGGGACACCAAATAAACTATTCCAAGTGGCGACTCTAATAAATAAAATAATCCCATTTCGAATAATGTCACTTTAATTGGAAAAACTCCCGTACCCCTCTTTGGGGTGTATAAAAAAGGAGGTGTGACAATTATGTGGTCCCTTACTGCCTTGTACTTTTTTCCTTTTGATGTAGAAATTCTTGTAAAATTTAGTTGTTAGATTCTATATATTTATTGAAAGTGTTTGTAGATCGGGTTGCACGTCGCAACTCGAATTAAAAGATAATAAATTGAAATTGTGGAATAAGGGCGGATTGTGATATGATAAATGATGATATGGTGGGATCGATTTTCATGCTGCAACGGATGGTATAGATGATACTTGATATTGATAAATGATGTTATGGTGTAATAAAGGAGAACTATGATATTGATAAATGATGATATGGTGGGATCGATTGCGCGCCTCAACGAATTATGCACGTGGTACTTGATATTGATACAACATGTTACGGTGAGGTTTGAGTTCATTTTCGTAAATTAACTTCTTTACATTCATTTCCTGTTTTTGTTCCTTGTTATTATCATTATTATTATTATTACTATATACAGGTTAAGTGGCCGCGCTTTAGCCTCGTCACTGCTTCGTTGAGGTTAGGCTCGGCACTTACAGAGTACATAGGGTTGGTTGTATTCATAATACACTTTGCACATCTTGTGTAGATACCAATGTTGGTACCGACAGCGTTTAGTGAGGTCACACTGATCTAGCTACTGTCGGAGACTTGAGGTAAAGTTGCACGGTGTTCGCAACCCTGAAGTCCCTTTTTATACCATCTTAGCTGTTTATTTTTATTTTAACAGTTATGTATTTATTCTGACTATTATTTGTACTACTCTAGACGCTCATGTATTCGTGGCACATGTTCTGGGATAGTATTTGGATTTCGTCGTTTATTAGTTTATTACCTTATCTCAAACTATTTAGTTTTATTGTGATAAATTGAATTTGATTGTTAAAAATGGTTAATACTAATATATAACGTTGTCTTTCCTAGCAAGTAAAATATTAGGCGTCATCACGGTCCGGAAGGTGAAAATTTTGGGTCGTGACATGTATACATTCATGCCTTTATCTTGAGTTGTTACTATTGCACTTATGTTTTCTATGTGACTTGTTGTTATTGCACTTTCGTATAATCCTTCTACCATGTTTGTTATTCATACCTTCTCTTTATTTAGCTTATAAATATCATGATTTCCTTCATGTTTGTTATATTTATATCTAGGTCTTCTGCCATTTTAGCTACTGAAATTTATGTTCTTCTACCTTAAGTGCTATCATTGCTTATATGCCTTCTATATAGTGTGTAACTATTACCCATATGAATTGTGGTGTTCGTCATATCTACCTATGTATCTACCACTTTATTGTTATTGTTATTGGCATTTCTTTCACCTAGTTGGTGCTATTATAGGTATGCTCGGTGAAGAAGAGGTAAATCAACAAAGGGTGTTGTTGTGCAAATTGATTTGACCTACATTCATATATTTGGTGAGGATGAGATAAATGCACGAAGAGTTTTGCCGTGCCATTTTATTTGATATCTTGAGTACATTTTTCACACCATGAAAGTTATGAATTTACTAGCATGGTTTCTTCTAGTAATCATTTACTACCTCGCATAGTTATTTTCTTGTACTCTTATCTGTTATGTTCTAGAACTGTTTCTATTACTAGTCTACCGTACATGTTATAACAGTGAGTATCTTTTAACTAAAAAGCCTTGTCACTACTTCAACGACGTTAGACAATATACTTATTGGGTACATCGGGTCGGTTGTACTCATACTACATATCTGCACCTTGCGAGTACATTTTGGGGTTGGAGTCGCGGTATATGGAGAGAGCTGGTATTAAAGATGTACATGTGTTCCGATTATGGATGCCACTTGTCATTGGTAGCTTTATATTTTGGTAATCTATTTATGTAAACTTCAAACAAATGATGTATTTATTTGTAGCATCTTCTATAAATTCTAACTCTTAGAAGCTCATGATTTATACTACTCGTCCTTGGGGTTTGTATAAAAAGTTAAGTTATTTTATCCATTGTCTCTTATTACTTGATTTGAGTTGTGTTGATTGTATTTGTCTTACCTACCCGGTCGGGTTACGTTCCATCACGATTAGGAGAGTTTTGGGTCGTGACAAAGTGATATCAGAGAACTATGTTCATAGGTTCTACGAGTCATGAGCAAGTGTCTAGTCGAGTCTTGCGTATTAGTATGATGACGTCCATACCTATCTTCGAGAGGCTACAAGGCATCTAAGAAACTTCCATTCTTTATTTTCTCATCGCGGTTTTGTTTAAGCTAGGCGCCAATATATTTGATTTCTTTCTATTCACTCGTATGCAAGGTTGCGCACTCGGTATCAGCATTACACGGATTGTTGCGATGTTGCGGATGGATTACGAAGGGCTATGAATGCTTGATTATCATCACAGTGTGTTGTCTAGCCTTGGCGCAGATGCAGTGATACATCTTACAGTCATCCATTGGTGATACGAAGTAGATTCTTGTATCTGGTTGGTAAGCCGGACTTGGGAAGAGTGGTTGGTGGTCTAGTTGTTGTGATTATAATGGGTTCCTGGTAAGGTGTTGATTTGAGTACGACTAGGGGTTATCTTCTCCGTGATGAGTTTGGATCTTGTGTTTTGTATGAGGTTTTCGTTCGGTGGAATGCATATTATTATTTCAGAGAATTTGGGGGAATTTTCTTAACATTGCAAGGATTAGGTGTGCGCTTGACACAGTCTTCGGAGAGTTCTGCGACCAGTATTACCTGATCTTATAATGTATTCAGTTTACTCGCAGTGCGGGATCGGGACAACTATGAAGATATGGTATTATGGATTACCGATGATGTATTATATGGCTTCGAGCTTAGTGGGGGAGTCTATTATCAACGATCGCATTTAAGATCATGTGTTGTATCAATTTGTGGGCTGAGAGATTGATTGGTTGTTTCTTGGAATAGTCATGTGCAGGTGAAGCGTGGGTTTCTAGGTGTGTTAGCTGTCTATTGAAGATCAGAGTAATGTGGGTGGTTATCGAGAAGGTTCTGATGAGTTCTGGATCATATGTGGCATTCAAGGACTCCTGAATTTATCAATGAACAAGGCTTGATATTGTAGTGAATGGTGGTCGTATCTACGGTATTTCTATGTCAAGGATGATCCTACATGGAAATTTTAGAGAGATACAAGAAATAGATTTGAATTTGTAGAATCTTCCTTTAGAGCGAGCATATTTGATCGAGTTACTTTCGGCTTGACAATCTGCGTGACTCGATTGAGTTATAGGAGATAAGTTATGTTGACTTGATTATGTGTTAATGTGTCCCAAAGAATTCACCATGGTTATGGCCACGACTCGGAGTTCATTTTTTCTACAAGTATAGAAGGTATATTGTGTGTGATGACGTCTTCATGGATTGTGTTAAATGGAAATTCTTGGTTGTTTGCCATGTTTGTGATCCAGAGTTGATTATGAGATCTTCGTATTCTCGAGATAGCATGTTAGCGGTGTGCGCCATGTGGGGTTGAAAGTTGCGAGTTCAAAATTCCAGCTTAATTTTGAAGGGAAGTCTACATGGCACATACGATTTCAGGTGTTTAAGAGGATGCTGGCACTATTTGATATCGCCCGAGGAGAGTGTACATGTTGGCAGGGGAATTGTGTTTTGGCTTACTACTGAAAAATTACCCTACTGCAAAGCTGAAAAATCCATTGCTAAAGACATATAAAACATTACAATAGGGCTATTGCAACGACTAGTCAACCGTTCTATTTGCTCGCGTGACAATAGCTTTGAAGCAACAGTTCTTGTAACGGTTTCTATAATCGTTGCTATAGTACTATCTATGGCAACGGTTATTACTCTTTTCGACGCAACAAGTTTTTTTCTCTCCTGCAACGGTTTCCAACCATTACTATAAGGTTTAAGGCTTCATACAATAGACCCTTATGGTCCGGTCATTCCCCGGACCCCGCGTATAGCGGGAGCTTAGTGCACCGGACTGCCCTTTTTTACTATTAGGTTTAATCCGACGGTCCAAAGTTGTTATTATTTGATTTAATGAAACGATTATGTAGGATGTTGCACCGGTTATTTAAAGAGATTGCAACGGTTTCTTAATACTATTGTAGCGGTCTTTTTCTAGTGCTACGGTTCCGTGTAATCAATTAATAGCTATTGCATCGGTTCAGATAACCTAGTGCAACGGTTTACAGATCTCTAATGTGACGGTTTGCATGACATGTTACTACGGTTCACATTTTCTAACGAAACATTGCCTATTGGAACGGTTATGAATTGCTATTGTAACACCTGAATTGAAACGCCCAGTTGTAAATATTACATACATGATAAATTGTGTAATACCCAACAATTTATATAATTCTCAAAATGAAAGCATTCATAAACATTCATAAACCAAATTAATTATCCAACAAGTTAGTAATACCCACAAAACAAAATGTTCTAACCAAAGTTCATAAGTTTTACAATTCCTAAGTTCCAAATAGTTCGATAACAAAAGATTCATAAACATTCACAAACCAAATTAATTATCCAACAAGTTAGTAATATCTAAAGTTTTAGCAACAATTCCAAAATCTTCTTAAGTAAGATCTAGATCTTCATCGCTTACGCCTTCCCTTTCATCATTTTCACTACCTACAAAAGAGGATAACAAGGTCACTATCTTCAACATATTTCTCATTTGCAATAAGAGACAAAAAGATAAGTCAAGATTCACAGATATTTCTAAGCTCTTATTACGCTGAGATGATCTAACAGCAAAATTTGCTCAAAGAGAAGCCTGGAAGAAAGTTTTTGGCCCCGTTTTTGTATATGTTAATTCGGTTATGCAAAGGGAAGATCCTGTTGCTCTATGGGATGATGCCAAGATACAGGTTTAGCAGTGAATGTATTTGAAATATACTCCAAATTTTGTGAACGATTGAGTTCAAAATTTTTATATCAGCTTCTGATGCAGATGCAGGTTGATGTTCAAAGCTGGACTTACTGTTTTCCAGCATCAGAAGATTTTCCATCAGCAGATCAAAGGGGCAATGTTAGTGGTAGACTTTTGGTTCAAGACAAGTAAGAATATAATACTTTCTGTTTATGTGTATGTATTTTCTTTCCTTTTTCCCCTTCGCTTCTTGAAGATTAAAACAAATTAAATGTGAACTTGGTTTCTAAGATCAAAGAACAAGCTGACAAATTCTGTCCTAATTGGTCTTGCATTCTGTTGCAAAATGATTTGGCTACTTGAAAAATGAAAAAGAAACTAAAAACTTAGTGTATATCTGTTTCAGGACTACTAATTTTGGGCTACAACAAACAATAATAGATACTTCTTGGTAAGTAATATACGTCCAGGGAACTACAGTCTTTATGCATGGGTCCCTGGATTCATTGGGACCTACTTATATGAGACTCCCATTTCCATAACTTCAGGTTCCGATTTACTTGCAATTCAACTCCTATCCCTTAATCAAACACTCTGAATCTCATGGATTGCAGGATACATGGAAATATGTTAGCAATTTTTGCAAATTTCCATCACGGCAGGAAGTAAGGCTCATACACAAAAAGATGGAGTATCCTCTATTCACTTGTTTAAATGAATGGATGGTAAACTCTACCCGGTAATTACTGATCATTGTAGTTCAAAAGGTTCATAAATCAGAAGATCCAAGTTTAAAGAGGTATTTCACTGTAATATTGGTAGATAATTGTAACGATCCGATTGGTCGTTTTGTGTAATTGCTCCTCATTACCCCTTTTTATGATTCATACATGCGTGTTTATGATTTTATGACTTGCGGGGTCGGTTAGTTTCATCCTGGAAGCTTTCGGATTGATTTGGACCCTTTGATTCTTGACTTAGAAGTTTAAATTAGAAATGTTGACCAAACTTTGGCTTTTGTCAACACGGCCTCGGATATGTGTTTTGATGGCTCTGATAGCTTCGTATCATGATTTCGGACTGGGCATATGCTCGAAATATATTTGGGAAATCCATCAGTTGACTTATGTTAATTTGCCGAACTTTGGCAATTTGAAATTGAAAAGTTTGACTGTAGGTTGACTTTTAACTTTCAAGCTTGGAATTTGAACTTTACTTTGAAATTCGTACATTTTAGAGTTCGATTCGTAGGTTTATATATTATTTTTGTGTTTCTATCGCACGAGCAAATTCGTATGATATTTTTGGACTTGTGTAGATGTTTGGTTTGGAGCCTCGAGGGCTCGGATGAGTTTCAGACATGTATCAAAATGGTTTTGTACTTGAAATGAATTGTGGTTGTGTTGATGCTCTGTTATTGCAATTATCAGCACCAGCCTCGCAATCGCGAAGGTGACATTAGGGGCAGATGTCGCAAATGCGACTTTCCCTTCGCATTTGCGAAGGCAGCGGAATTTGGACTAGGTTCGCAGTTGCGAACATTTGTTTGCTTTTGCGAAGTTCCCAGATTCGCAATTCTGAAGACTTTCTTGCAAATGCGATGATAACTTAGGTTGTCAGGGTTCGCAAATGTGAACCCTGTGTCGCAAATGCCACATATGCAGCTGCTAAAAGGGCTGGGGGATGGGGTTTTTGAAAATATTCTCTCATTTTTGAACCCTAAACTCGGTACAAGACGATTTGAAGAGTGAATTTTCACCTACAAACCGTGGGTAAGTGATTCTAAGAAATTTCTAATTATATTACATCAAGATAACTCAGATTTTAGCATCAAAATCATGTGACTGAAAGTGAATTTGTCGAGCTTTTGAAAAATAAGAAATTGAATTTGGGGAGTCGATTTGGACTCAGAATTTTGAAAGTTATCATATATATGAACTTGTGGGGTCATGGGTAGTCGGAATCTACCATTCAACCGGGTTTTGACCAGGCGGGCCCCGGGCTAACTTTTGTTGACCTTTTGGAAAAAGTGTAAAGATCTTAGCTTTATCTATTGTAATTGAATTCCCTAACGTTTTTTGATGATATTAAGTTGATTTTAGTTATATTTGAATCGTGTGGTGGCGAATTTTAAGGGAAAGCTATTTTCGAGTATTGAATTGACCTAATTGAGGTAAGTATCTTGCCAAACTTTGTGTGGGGGAACTAACCCTTAGTATTGATATTGATTGATTCATTGGTGCTATGTGAAAGTCATGTATGCAAGGTGACAAGTGGGTACACTATTTTTACGTGCTATTTGACCGGTTTAGGCTACTTAGACTCTTTCCATGCTTTAATTGAATTGTAGTATCATGTTCTAAATTCTCATAGTTAATCTTTCATGCTTTAAATGATTTAAATGATTTCGTTGACACTTGTTCTACATCCTAATTGATAAATTGCTCTCACGCATTAGTTGAACTTGTTGCCTCTATTATTGTTACATGTTATCTCTTTTATTGTTGATTATCATTATTTGAAGTTATTCTTCGTGTTATTTTTTCCATTATTGATTGTCAGTACTTGAAGTTACTATTCATGTTATCTCTTTCCTTATTGATTTTCATTATTTGAAGTCATTGTTACGCGTTATGTATTCTCTTGTGAGTTATTCTTATTTAATAACGTAGTTACACACTATCTACGTTATGTATTCTCTTGTGAGTTATTCTTATTTAATAACGTAGTTACACACTATCTCTCATTGTGGAGTTATTGGTGTTGAAGTTGTGAAGGTTGTTATCACGTTGAGGCAAATTTGTTATTGTTGAAACATATTCCTCGTTGAGCATTTTACATACATTGTTATTATTGTTGATAATCTTCTACACATTGTGGTGGAGCCATAAGCTATTATTGTGGAAACACTGATATTATTGATTGTTGGCAAGTTGTGATATATGGGCACTTGTGTTGCGAGTTTTTATTGTAATTTGTTATTGACACGCATGCATCGGTATAAGTCTTGGAGTTAATGTGCATATAGCATCATAAGGTGGGACTTATATGTGTATTTCTTGTAGGGAAACTAGGTGAATCCACGTGGTGTCATAAGGTGTGCTAAAGTGCTTGTAGCCATTTTGGAAAAATTATTTTAAAAATCTATTTCTAATGTAAGGCTCACGCGTCAGTATAAGAAAAGATTGAGATTGAGATTGTTAGTTATGAATACAAGGCGGTACCTCAGTTGTGATTCTTGATACATATACAAGAAGCGGTACCTCAGTTGTGATTCTTGATACATATACAAGAGGTGGTACCTCGTGGTGATCCTTATTGTACACGAGGAGGTACCTCATTGTGATTCTTGTTGTTTTTTCTTCCTTATTTTTTTCAATTACTATATGTGTATGATCATCGTGATTCTCTTTACTGAATTCATTACGTTATTTTCGTGCTTACTATTCAGGTATTAGTTCATGCTATCAATTATTTCGTATTAGTTATTTCTCTATTTTCCATTATTAATACTTATTATGTTTTCTTATTGTTTATTTACATCCTAGTAGGTGTCTTGACCTGGCCTCGTCACTACTCTACCGAGGTTAGGCTTGATACTTACTGGGTACCTTTAATGACCCGATTGGTCGCTTTATGTAATTGCACCCCATTACCCCTTTTATTTCTTCACACTTTTGTGTTTATGTATTTATGACTTGCGGGATTGATTAGTTTCATTCCGGGAAGCTTTCGGGTTGATTTGGACCCTTGATTCTAGACTTACAAGTTTAAACTTGAAAATATTGACCAAACTTTGACTTTTGTAAAAAACGACCTAGGAACTGTGTCTTTCTGACTATGATAGCTTCGTATCGTGATTTAGCACTTGGGCGTATGCCTGGAATTTATTTTGGAAGTCTGTAGGCTGATTTGTGTTGATTTGTCGAAATTTGGCAATTTTAAGTCGAAAAATTTGACCGTAGGTTGACATTTAAATATTGAGCTTGGAATTTTATTTTTGAACTTGGAATAGGTCCGTTATGGTATTTAGAACATGTTTATAAAATTTAGCGTCATTCAGAGTTGATTTGACAGGACTCAGACACTTAGTTGAAAATTTAGAAGTTCTAGATAATCATGCGTTTTAGTTCAATTCGTAGTTTAAGATGCTATTTTTGTGTATTGATCACGAGGGAGAGTTTGTATGATATTTTTAGACTTGTGTGGATGTTTGGTTCGGAGCCCCGAGGTCTCGGGTGAGTTTCGGACGCTTACCGGAGTTTTGTTAGAATTGAATTGCTAGTTTTTCTGCACACGCCCTCAGATCTCGCATTTGCGAGATTCTTGATCGCAATTGCGAAGGTAGGCCAATCTGTTGGGTTCGCAATTGTGAAGGTCTTCGGGGATGGGCTAGGTTCGCAATTGCGATGATCCTATCGTAATTTCGAGGGCAACAAGGGTTGCAAATGCGATCTCATATTTGCATTTGCGAAGAACTTCCCTAAGACTTCAGTGCTGCAATTGCGAGGATTTAATCGAAATTGCGTGAATTCGCAATTGCGAACCCATGTCGCAATTGCAACATCTGCAACTGATCAAATAGCTGGGAGAGGGGATTTTTGAGTTCATTCTCTCATTTTTGAACTCTAGACTTGGTAGGAGGAGATTTGGATAGGGAATTTTCACCTACAAACCTTGGGTAAGTGATTCTAATATATTTCTAACCATATTCCATCAACATATCTTAGATTTTAACATTAAAATCATGTAAATCAAAGTAGAAATTGGTGAAACTTTGCTAAGTTTTTGAAAAATATAAGAAATTGAGTTTTGAGAGTTGATTTGGACTCGGATTTGTAAACTAATAAACTATATGAACTCGTTGGGTCATGGTTAGACGAAATCTTCCATTGGACCCGGATTTTGACTGAGCATGTCCCAGATTGACTTTTGTTGTCTTTTTAGGAAAAGTGTAAAAATCTTAACTTTATCTATTGTAATTAAATTCCCTAGCATTGTTTGATGATATTGAATCAATATTGGTTAGATTTGAGCCGTGTGGAGGCGGATTTTAAGGAAAAGGCTATTTTCGAGTGTTGAATTGGCCTAGTTGAGGTAAGTGTCTTGCCTAACTTCGTGTAGGGGAACTACCCCTTAGGATTGATATTATTTGATTTAATTGTGCTAAGTGAAATCAGTATACGCAAGGTGGCGAGTGAGTACATGGGTTGTACATAGTGTTTGACTAGTTTAGGCTACTTAGACTATTTCCAAGTTTTAATTGAAATGTCATATTATGTTATAAATTCTCATAGTCAAATTATCCTTAATTGTGTTAGACTATCCGTAAATGTGCCTTAGTTGACTTGCTTAGTATTTTTTCTACATCATGCTTGCTCAATTGCTTACATGCTTTAGTTGAACTTGTTGTCCCATTTATTGTTACATGTTATCTCTTAATTGTTAATTGTCATTGTGTGAATTAATTGCTCGAGTTACCCGATTACTTTTTGACATCCATTATTTGAGACTCATTGTTGAATATTATTTTCTTTATTGTGAGTTAGTCTTATCTAATATCGTGGTTATTCATTATTTTCTTATTGTTGAGTTATTTGGTGTTGAAATTGTGGAAGTCGTTAATATGTTGGAGCGAAGTTGGTTATTATTGAAACATCTATATCATTGAGCATTTTCCATCCAATATTGTTCTTGATATTCTTGTATACATTGTGGTGGAGCCATGGGATTTTTTTGTGGAAACATTGATATTATTGTTGTTGGCAAGTTGTAATATGTGGGCACCTGTGATGCGAGTTGTTATTGTGATATAATATTGATGCGCATGCGATGGTATAAGGCTTGGGTTGATGTGCATGCGGCGGTATAAGGTGGGACTTATGTGCGTGATTTCTTGTAGGGGAACTACTTGAGGCCACGTGGCGTCATAAGGTGGGCTCAATTGCGTGTAGCTATTTCGGGAAAACTATTTTCAAAACATAGGTTCAAATGTAAGGCTCACGCAGTGGTGGAAGGAAAGATTGTGATTGAAATTGAGAAATGTGAATACGAGACGGTACCTCGGTTGTGGTTCTTGATTATACGAGGCGGTGCCTCGGTTTGATTTCATTGTACACAAGACGTTACCTCGTTGTGTTTCTTCTTATTTGTCTCATGTTGCAAAGTGTTGTGGAAGGAATATTTCTTGTTGCTTCATTTTTTCATTGTTCTAGCAATTGTAGTACGTACACGATCATTGTAGAACTTTAGTTGCTTTTTTATTCCATTTCTATTGTTAACTTTCGGTGCTAGTTCTTGCTATTATCTTGTTCCATATCAGTTATTCTTCACTTTCCATTACTTATCTGTATTACATTTTTATACTGCCTATTTCATATCCTAGTAGGTGTCTTGAACTGGCCTTATCACTATTCTACTGAGGTTAGACTTGATACTTACTGGGTACTATTGTGGTGTACTCATACTATGCTTTTGCACATATTTTTGTGCAAATCTAGGTACGTCTGCTCGTGTCGGTCGATGGAGATTTCTGCAGGCCTGAGAGTCACCTTCCATTATTTTCATTATTGTTATATTACCTTTTGGACAGTGATGTACTAGTACTCTAGTCGCATTCTATAGAGCTTATGACTCAGTTCCACCGGTTTTGGAGTATGTATTTGTGAGATTCTGTTTTCAGAAGGTTTTATCTATTATTCAGTCATTTTCAGTAACTTGTTATTATATATTTGTGCAGTTACTATTATTTGTTAGGCTTACTTGGTCGTAGAGACTAGGTGCTATCACGACATCCTTCGGAAAAAAAATTGGGTTTGTGACAGTACCATTGTGATATACTCATACTACGCTTAGGCATATTTTTGTACAGATCCTGGTACGTCTGCTCGTGCCGGTCATTAGAGATCACCTATTAGCTGTTTTACAGAGACTTCAAAGAATGCATGATCGGCGTCCGCAGGCCTCGGATTCACCCTCCCTTATTCTTATTTACTGTTGTATTTTCATTCAGACAGTGATATAATAGTTACTCTAATTTTACTCTATAGAGATTATGCCTCAGCTCCTCTTGCGGTTGACTTTGTTTTCGGGATTTTATTTCAATTATTTGGCCTTATTTTAGTATTCTATTAATTATTTTCGCAAACTTATTATTAACTGTTAGACTTACTTAGTCGTAGAGATTAGGTGCCAGTACAACATCATATGGAGGAAAATTAGGGTCTTGACAATAATATAAGGATTTCAAGAACATGAAGAGCTCAGTTCTTAATTAGGATGAAGTTGCCCTTATGTTCAGAGGAAATAGAGCAAAACTTTGCGAAAATATTCTCTTATTACCGCAACAACAACAGCTGAAGTTTGTTAACTTAAACCTAGAAGTCCATAAACCAGAAAGAACAGAAAAGAAACAAGCACATCAACTTTCACAGTAATTTTAGAAGATAAAAACAGTAAACATGTATATTCTAAGTAACAGATAAGGGAATTTGCAGAACTTGCTATATGAAAAACAACCTAGGAAATGGAAAAATATATGCTTCATAGTAATGAAGTTGGAAAGACAACCACATAATTACACAACGACAAAAGATATGGAGGCAAAACCAAACACTATATTAACAAGACCATCATGGACAAGTTAAGAATGCTATAAATAGTTGTGTAACATTTTGAGTTTCCAGTGGTAGAAGAAATAGAAGAAGCAGAAGGAAAAAGGAGAAAACGGAAAGATAAGAAGAGGTGTAATATGTTGATTAAGAACGAACCTTGAGTGTTACTACTAGTAGATAGACGATTGATTACTTGAATAGCAGCTCTTTGTGCAGAGGAAGCCTCTCTAGGTGAACGAGCACTAATATCTATCATTTAGGATCAACTCGTAATCCTAGGTTCAGACGCTGAAGTTGTGTAATGACGTTAACTGCAATTTCTAGTTCCGTAGCTTCGCTTTGTGCGTTGAACTGTTCATGCATTCTTTGTCGCATCCTCTCTTCCATTTTCTCCAATTTTTGCTGCATCATCTCATCATTAGAACTTAAAGATGGTCCAAAATCTCCTACATTTCTTTTTAAAGCAGTCTTGGTAACCTCATGCCCATACAATCTTAGGCGACCTAGATGCTCAGGTCGATAACTGATGCAAATGCGTCAACTGATTGACCGTCACCTTCACTTTCTTGTGTTGATTGTATTATTTCTATTTCAGCCAACAAGACCAAATTCAAGAGAAGGGAGTTCAAGTATTCAACACCGAGTCAACAATTAAGAACAAACAAACAATATAAATAAACTTTAAATTAGAAACTTCGTACAGTTTTATTAAATATATCCGCATATGAAGCCTTGTATACTCGACGGTTTTTTTTTCTTGTGGCCACAAAGAATTCCTTACTTGATAGAGCATTAAAAGTTTCCTTCTTTCTTTCATGGTTACATAAAAAGTAGTATAAAAATATTTCCAATTGATGTTGGCAAGTTCATATCTAAAATAATTATAAGAGAAAATATCAAACCTCGCGGATTAGAGCAAAACTTTTTTTGCCAGTAGTGTGTGGATATATCTCAACTTTTTGTGATTCTCGGTATTAGTTTTGGACATTTTCTGAACTGAACTTTTCTCCATTCTAAGCTCGTCATTTTCATATGGTTCAAAATGATCTTTCTTTAACCGACCTTTATACTTTCTCCTACCATTCTGAATTGATTCAAAAACCCATGTTTTCGCACCTTCAGAAATGTCATATTTTTCCTACAAATTTAGTGTAGTTAGGTTAGAACAAAAAATATGAAATATCATCCATTCCTATTGAAGATTGTGAGCTTCAAACCTTGACACCTTTCCACATATATTCTTTTGTTTCAAGTTTCCTCCAATTAAACACAATAAGAGGACAAAGGTCGCATTCCTTGTCAATGTGCCATGAAAACTACCCAACTTTTTTACAACTTCATCAACAGGACATGTGGGTTGATTGTTCTCATTTAGCATAACTTGCTCATGCTCTTTTCTTCCATGACTACTTTGCATCTGAGTTTGTTCTCTTTTTCTTATTTTTTTGATAGAAGGACATGCATTAATATGAACAAAGTATAATCACCGAAAGCCACAATTGTTAGTTAGTAGGAAGTACCAGGATATGCACAAAAACATGTGCAGAAGCATACGATGAGTACACTACAAAGGTATCTAGTAAATGCCAAGCCTAACCTCGATAGAGTAGTGACGAGGTCAGGTCAATGACCTACTGAAAATAATAAGAAACAGGATGACAAATTTAATAATATAATAATAATGACAGGGAAATCAAACAAGGAGTAAACCAAGAGTTATCTACTCAATATCAACGCAAATAATACATCACGGAAGGAAATAAAACAACCAAGGACAAGTACATTAAATAGAGAAAGACAATAAGGGTCACTGCCAAGGTACCGCCTCGTAGTCCCAAATCACAAGAATAAATCATAATTTTTTTTTATATCACCGCGGGAGCATTTACATTTAGTTTTGAAAATCATTTCTCCGAAATAGAATCTCGTGTTTTATCCCACCTTATCTCACCGCATGACTCCTAGTAGTTCCCCTACTAGCCACGCGTATCAAGCCCATCTTATCTCACCGCATGCGTTTCAACCCCAAAACCTTATACCACCGCTTGCGTATCAATATAACAGCGTACCAGAGGTCGCTTCTCAAGTTCCCAATATCACAACTTGCCAGAGAAACCAAACAATAATAGTAATTTCACAGTAAAGAGCCCATGGCTCAACCACAAGTTACACAAGAGTCTTGACAATAACAACCGGAATGAGCAACTCAACAAAATTGTATTTCACCACTTAATAATTTGCCTCAATGTGAATCACGACCTTTATATCTCAATACCAATTTCAACAACAAGATATTTCACGATTTAACAACTTCAAGTAAGGGGTTCAACAATTAAGTGATGAATACAGAATAAAGGAAACAAGAACTTCTACTAAACATGTAGGAAAATGAGCATGTAAGAGAATAAGACAAGTAGACATGTGAAAATAGGCGTAGAATGATGAATATTACATGTTGAGATAACTCAATTAAGACATGAAATGAATCTACATAGCTAAAATCAGTAATTTCCATATTTAGCCTGTGCACACACTCGTCACCTTGCGTACACGGATTTCACATATCAAAATTATAACAAAAAACACCAATTCTAATGGGAAATTCCCTTACACAAAGTTAGGCAAGTCACTTGCCTCAAATCATGCTAATCAATGCACTAGTAAACCTTTTCATCAATTATCCAACTCCGAACGGCTCGAATCTAACCAAAACAACTTCATGCTATAAATATAAACTATAGGAAACTAATTCGAATAATAAAGTTACGATATTTGCAAAGAAATAAAAAGTCAACTCAAAAAGTCAACATAGGCTCGCGCCTCATAATTTGACCAAAATTAAAAAATTCAAACACCCATTCGATGACGAGTTCAACCATACAAAAATTACTTAAATCCGACCTCAAATCACCTTTCAAATCCTTAAATTTTAGCCTAAGTATTTTCTACCATTTTTCAACTCAAATCCCTAATTAGATGATGAAATTATCAATAGATTCAGGTATATTAACCAAAATGGAGTCAGGAATTCTTACCACAATAAACTCTCTGAAAATCTCTCGAAAATTCACCTCCCACCGAGCTCTCTAAGTCCAAAATATGAAATATGAAATAAACCCTCAACTTTGAAACTTAAATCTACTGTCCAATAATTCCTTCATCGCGAACACGGAATGATCCTCGCGTTCGTAATGCACAAAAAAAAACACTGCTGCGAAAATCCACTTTGTGAATGCGAGATTCCCCATGCTAACATGATGGCCAAAACTCTCATGCTTCACGATTGAAGCTTCACACGCGAATGCATAGAGCAACCGCGCGAGGTCCCCAGTCTGCCTTTCTTCTTCGCAAATGCGACTTCCTGTCCGCGATCACAGTGCACAAAATCCTGACCCTACGCGAATGCGTGGCCATCTTTGCAAATGAGAAGGGTAAATCTCCAGAAATCCCTGAAGACTCTACACAAACCCGGGAACACCTTCGCAAACGCATTAAAGGAAACTAGAAGCACCAAATTCAACAATCTTCAATGTTCTGAAATGCGTCGAACATGATCCAAATTACACCCGAGGCCCTCGGGACCTCAACCAAACATACCAAAGAGTCCTAAAACATCACAAGAACATGCTCGAAGCGTCAAGTCAAATCAAACACCACTATAATCATGAATCGAGCGATGATTCAAGCCTAGGAAACTTATAAACTTCTGAAATCTAAAACTAATGTTGATTCATACCAAAACAATTCTGATTGACTTCAAATTTCTCACATAAATCATAAATGACATTACATACCTATTCCAACTTTCAGAATTGAGATTCGACTCCGATATTAATAAAGTCAACTCCTGGCCAAACATTCCAACCTTCCAAACTTTAAACTTTCCAACTTTTGTCAATTCAAGCTGAAACGACCTACGGACCTCCAAATAAATATTCGGACATGCTCCTAAGTCCAAAATTACCATACAGAGCTATTGGAACCGTCAAAACTCCATTCCGGAGTCATCTTTACATAATGCAAACTATGGTCAACTCTAACAACTTAGGACTCCAACTTAGAGACTATGTGTCCCATTTCACTCCGAAACTCACCCGAAACCAAAAGCAAACACCCTGGCAAGTCACATAATCACAATGTAGCATAGAGGAGGCAATAAATAGTGGATCGGGGATAATACACTCAAAATCGCCCGGGTCGTTTCATCCTCCCCCTCTTAAAACAAACGTCCTTCCTCGAACAAGTATAAAGACATACCTGAAGTGGTTAAAATATGAGGATAACTTCTACGAATATCATGCTCGGTCTCCCAAGTTGCCCCTCGACTAGCTGACCCATCCACTAAACCTTCACAGAAGCAATGTTGTTCAACCTCAACTTTCGAAACTGCTTGTGCAAAATGGACACTGGCTCCTTAGAATAAGATAAACCCTTGTCCAACTGGACTGAGCTGAAATCCAACACATGAGACAGATCACCGAGATACTTTCGGAGCATGGAAACACGGAATATAAGATGAACTACAGCTAGACTAGGGGGCAGTGCAAGCTTCTAGGCCACCTCTCCAATCCCTCAAAAATCTCAAAATATCTGATATACCTAAGGCTCAACTTTACCTTCTTCCCGAACCTCATAACACCATTCATGGGCAAAACCCAGAGAAATACCCACTTCCCAACAATGAATGCAGCATAGTGAACCTTCTGATCCGCATAATTCTTCTGTCTATATTGGGCTGCGAGAAACCGATCTTAAATCAATTTAACCTTTTCCAAAGCATCCTGAACCAAGTTTTTACCCAATAGCCTAGCCTCACCCGACTCGAACCAACCCACCAAAGATCGACACCGCCTCCCATACAAAACCTAATACGAAGCCATCTGAATGATCGACTGGCAGCTGTTGTTGTAGGCAAACTCTACAAGCAGCAAGAACTCATCCCAAGAACCCCCAAATTCCATCACAAACGTATGAAGCATATCCTCCAGTATCTGAATAGTGCGCTCAGACTGTCATTCCGTCTGAGGGTGAAATGTTGTACTCAACTCAACCCGCGTGCCTAAGTCATGTTATACTGCCCTGCAGAACCGAGATGTAAACTGCTTACACCGGTCAGAGATGATGGATACCGCACTCCACGAAGTTTGACAATCTCGCGAATATAAACCTGAGCTAGCTGCTCTGAAGAATAAGTAGTCACTAGTGGAATAAAATGAGACGACTTGGTCAACCTATCCACAATCACCCAAACTAGATGGAACTTCCTCTAAGCTGTGGTAGCCCAACAACAAAATCCATATTAGCCCGCTACAATTTCAATTTTGGAATCTCTAGCCTCTGAAGAAATTCAACCAGCTGTTGATGCTCATACTTCACTTCTAGACAGTTTAGGAACTGAGCTACATATTGCACTATGTCCTTCTTCATCCTCCTCCACCAATAGTGCTGCCTCAAGTTCTTGTACATCTTGGCGGCACCCGGATGAATGGAGTACCGTGAAATATGAGCTTGCTAAAGAATCAGCTCACGCAAACCATCTATATTGGGCACACATAGCCTACCCTGCATCTGTAACACACCATCGTCCCCGATAGTGACCTCCTTGGCATCATCGTGCTGAATCATGTCCTTGAGGACAAGCATAAAAGGGTCGTCACACTGACTCTCTCTGATACAATCATAACGAGAAGACCGAGAAACCACACAAGGAAAAACTCGACTCAGCTCCGAAATATCTATTCTAAAATACTAGTTGGCCAATGCCTGAACATCTAATGATAATGGCCTCTCTACTACCGGTAGATATGCTAAGCTGCCCAAGCTCTCTACCTTGCGACTGAAGGCATCAACCACCATATTGGCCTTCCCAGGATGATATAAGATGGTGATATCATTATCCTTAAGAAACTCTAACCACTTTCGCTACCGCGAGTTAAGATCCTTATGTTTGCACAGATGTTGAAGGCTCCGGTAGTCGGTATAGACCTCACAAGGGACACCGTACAAATAGTGCTGCCAAATCTTCAAAGCATGAACAATAACTGCTAACTCAAGTTCGTGGACAGGATAGTTCTTCTCATGCACCATCAGTTGTCTAGAGGCATAGGCAATCACCCTATTTTCCTGGATCAAAATCGCACCGAGGCCAATACGCGACGCATCACACTACACAATATAATACCCCAAACCCATAGACAACACCAACACCAACACTAGGGCTGTAGTCAAGGCGGTCATGAGCTTTTGAAAGCTCTCCTCAGAATCATCTGTCAACCTAAACAGAGCACTCTTCTGGGTCAATCTGGTCATAGGTGCATCAGTAGATGAGAAACCCTCTACGAATCGACGGTAATACCCTACCAACCCAAGAGAACTCTGAATCTTTGTAGATAAACACGGTTTGGACCAACTCTGCACTGCTTCAATATTCTTTGGATCTACGTTGATCCCCTAACTACATGACCCAAAAATGTGGCTGAATCAAGCGAGAATTCACACTTTGAGAATGCCGCCGAATCGAGTACTTCATTCTCCTATTCATAGTACAGAGTATAATACCCAAAACCCATAGGCAACACAGACATTGAGGCTGTAGTCAAGGCGGTCATGAGCTTTTGAAAGCTCTCCTCAGACTCCTCGGTCAACCTAAACGGATCACCCTTCTAGGTCAGTCTGGTCATAGGTGCATCAGTATATGAGAAACCCTCTACGAATCGACGGTAATACCCTACCAAACCAAGAAAACTCTGAATCTTAGTAGCTAAACATGTTTGGGCCAACTCTGCACTGCTTCAATCTTCTTTGGATGTACCTTGATGCCCTCACTCGATACTACATGATCCAAAAATGCCGCTGAATCAAGCAAAAATTCACACTTTAAAATTTTTCATACAACTCGTTTCTCTCAAGGTCTGAAGCACGATCCTTAGGTGTTGTCCATGATCCCACGGTTCTGGGAGTACACCAGAATGTCGTCAATAAACAAAATGAAGAATGAGTCAAGATGGGGCCGAAATACACTGTTCATCAAGTGCATGAATGATATTGGGGAATTGGTCAGCCCAAATAACATCACAAAGAAATTATAATGACCATACCGATTCCTGAAGACAGTCTTCGGGATATCTGGCTCCCGAATCTTCAACTAATGATAGACTTAACTCAAGTCAATCTTAGAGAACACTCTAGCATCATGTAGCTGATTAAATAGGTCATCAATGCATGGCAATGGATACATGTTCTTCACTGTAACCTTGTTCAACTAGCGATAATCAATACACATGCGCATAGAACTGTCCTTTTTCTTTACAAACAAGACCGGAGCACCCCAAGGTGATACCTTGGTCCAAAAGAACCCTTTTCAAGAAACTCTGGTGGGGCCATACGGTATGGTGGAATAGAAATGGGTTGAGTTCCCTGTAACAAATCAATACCAAAATCGATAT
Organism: Nicotiana paniculata; assembly: GCA_005239505.1. NCBI lineage: Eukaryota > Viridiplantae > Streptophyta > Magnoliopsida > Solanales > Solanaceae > Nicotiana > Nicotiana paniculata. Next base: position 20,247 of record MDKI01144024.1, read on the forward strand.
CCTTGTCGGGTGGCATAATCAGAAGGTCCGCCGAAAATACATCTGGATAATCCCTCACTACCAGAACTGACTCAACAGTAGGAGTATCAACACAGACATATCTCACATATGCTAGATATGCATCACATCCCTTTCCAACCATTCGGTGTGCTATAAGGAAAGACACCACTATGCTAGGAACATAATCTAAAGTACTTCTCCACTCTAACTATGGCAAACTTGGTATAGCCAACATCACCATCTTGGCGAGAAAATCAAGGATACCCTAATAGGGCGACCACCAATCCATACCCAAAATAACATCAAAATTTACTATACTAAGCAACAATAGGTCGGCTTTGGTCTGAAAAACACCAAGAACAACTAAACACAAGCGATACACACGGTCAACAACAAGGGAATCTCCCACAGTCGTGGGCACATAGATAGGGGAATTAGGAGAATCACAAGATATACCAAAATACAGAGCAAAATAATATGACACATAGGAATAAGTGGAGCTTGGATTAAATAAGACTGCTGTTTCTCTATGACAAACCGGAACAATACATGTGATGACTGAGTCAGATACCACCGCCTCCGTCCGATTAGGAAGAGAATTATATTTGGCTGGCCTCCCCCTCTAGGGCAACCTCTACCTGCACGACCTCCATCCCTGGATGGTTATGTAGGTAGACTAGCAACTGGTGTGGTAATCATGACCTGAGAAGCCTGAGGGCCCTTTCGAATATGTAGGGCCTGAGTAGTCTGTGGAGGTGCACCCTTCCTGAGTATGGGGCGGTCCCTTACCATATGACGAGTGTCACCATACTCAAAACAAGCTCTCAGATGACATAGCTGCTGGAACTGGCTCTTCCATGATCGGTTGGACTCACCACTGAAAGCACCTCGTGCAAAAGGTGAACTATAAAATAGCGGTGCATAATGGGAAACATAGGGCCTAGGAATGGCCAGAATACCATGGGAAGCTGGAAGTGCTGAATGAATAGGGAGACTCACATACCCCTTACCATGACGAGTTGCAACTAGGTCACGTGAACCACTCTATGTGCCAAAATCTTGATGTCTCTTGGCCTCCCTCTCATATCTCTCCCGGGCCCACATAATTTCCATTCTCGTAGAGATCTCCACTACCTGCTGGTATGGGATGTCCATCTCCAAATCTCGGGCCATGCTGAATCTAATACCAGGGTTGAGCCCCTAGATAAATTGAAAAACTCGATCCTTGAAAGTAGAAACCAATGGTGGTGCATGCTTGGACAAATCACTAAACCAGGCTACATACTCTGATAAGGTCGTAGAACCCTAGCGCAACTGCTCAAACTCTTCATGCCATGCATCCCAAAGACTCTGGGAACAAATCCCCTCAAGAACATCTCTGAGAATTGATCTCAGGTGAGTGAAGCTGCCTCAGGTGGGTTATCCAACTCATACGCTCACCACCACTGATAAGCCGCTCCCTTAAGCTGGAACCTAGTGAAAACAACCCCACTAGACTCCATAATACCCATTGTATGGAGGATAGAGTGGCACTACTCAACAAAACCCTTGGAATCCTCTGAAGCCAAACTTCTGAAAGTAAGATAATGGTACTTCTTGGACCTCTCGAGCACGAGCTGCTCCCCTTCAAATGTTGTTGCCCTAACCTCGGGCTGAACTGGGGACACCAATTGTACCGGTATGACCTTTAAGACCTAGTCAACCTGGACCTGCTGCTCTGTGTATGGGCGTAGAGAGTTTGTGCTCCGCCCCCAACTTGAGATGTGGAAGGAACAAGTGGAATCAACCATGCCTGAGCTAAAGTGCCACACATGCTCAAAAACTGAACGAGGGTCTTCTGAAGTGTTGGGGTAGAACAGGCATCTCAGGTGGTTGCTCTCCAACTGGAGCTATTGGTGGCTCCTCTATAGCAGCTCGTGCGGGTGCTCTGGCTATACCACGTGGATGTCCTTGGCTTCTACTCTTGCCCCGACCTCTCGTGGCTCAAGCACGGGGCGCTGGTGTTTGATCATCAGATCCAGCTGTGTGTTTCCTCGCCATATGTGAGAGAACATAAAAACTGAGATTTAGAATTCCGAAGTCAACAAATTTTCACGATAAGATCAAAGATGTGAAACTTTTCCTAACAGTTCCATAACCTCCCAAAGATAAGTACAGACGTCTCCGTACCGAATCATGAGATGCTACTAAACTTGCTTGTGGATCATAACACTAATGAACCTAGAGCACTGATACCAACTTGTCACGAACCCAGTTTCCCTCTGTAGGATATCGTGACGGTACCTAGTCTCCAAGACTAGGTAAGCCTAACATTTAGGCAGAGATAACTGAAATAATAATTTAAAGTCTCAAAATCCAACGACTTGCATAAGGAAGATCTCCACAACTCAGTATATACATATTTTCCCAAAATACGGCGAAATACAAGTCACAAGCTCTATGCCAACATCAAAATCATATCTATACGACTTTATCTAGTAAGGAACAAAATATAAAAAGGGATAGAAGGTGACTCCGAGGCCTGCGGACGCGGGCAGATGTACCTTGAGGTTTCCAAATTCAAACTCAGCTCACTAGTGTCAGGATTAATAAGAAGTACCTGGATCTCCATAAAAGGATGTGCAGAAGCATTCCATGAGTACACCACAATGGTACTCAGTAGGTGCCAAGCCTCACCTGGGTAGAATAGTGATGAAGTCAGGTCAAACACCTACTATTAATAATAAGAAACAAGACGAAAGATTTAACAATATAACAAATGACAAGTAAATTAAACAAGTAAGGAGTATACCAAGAGTTAGCTACACAAAATCAAGGCAAATAATACATCACGGAAGGAAACAAAACAACTAAGTACTAGTAAAACAAACAGAGAAAGATCAACAGGGGTCACTGTCGAGGTACAACCCCATAGTCCCAAATCACAAGAATAAATCACAATTTATTATTATATCACTGTGGGGGCCTTTACATTTAGTTTTGAAAATCATTTTCCCGAAATCGCATCCCGCGTTTTAGCCCACATTATCCCACCGCATGAGTTTTAGTAGTTCCCCTACTAACCACGCGTATCAAACTCACCTTATCTCACTGCAAGCGTTTCAACCCCAAAATCGTATACCACTATATGTGTATCAATATCACAACGTACCACAGGTCGCACCTCAAGTGCCCAATATCACAACTTTCCAGAGGAACCAAACAATAACAGTAATTTCACACTAAAGAGCTCATGCTCAACCACAAAGTACAAAAGAGTCCCAACAATAACAACCGGGATGAGCAACTCCACAGAATGGTATTTCACCACTTAGTACTTTGCCTCAATGTTAATCACGGTCTCTATATCTCAATACCAATTTCAACAACACGATATTCCACGCCTTAAAAACTTCAATTTGAATCATTCAAGAAATACTCAAATCCGACATAAATTCCAAAATTCGAACACCCATTCGATGACAAGTTCAACCATACAAGAATTACTCAAATCTGACTTCAAATCGCCTTTCAAATCCTCAAATTTTAGCCTAAGAAGTTTCTACTGTTTTTTCCCAATTTTCCAACTCAAATCTCTAATTAGGTAATGAAATTATCTATAGATTCATGTACATTAGCCAAAACCGAGTTAGGAATTCTTACCCTAATAATCTATAAAATCTCTCGACAATTCACCTCCCACCGAGCTCTCTATGTCAAAAATATGAAATATCAAATAAACTCATTGAAACTTAAATCTGCTGCCCAGCGATTCCTTCATCGCGAACGCAAAATTATTCTCGCGTTTGCGATGCACAACAAAATACACTGCTGCCAAATCCACTTCGCGAATGCAAGATTCCCCATGCGAATGAAATGGACAAAACTCTCAAGCTTCACGATCGCGAAGCTTCAATCGTGAACGTGTAGAACAACCACGTGAGGTTTCCCCAACCCTCCTTTCCTCTTCGCGAACGCAACTCCCTGTCCGCCATCGCAGTGCACAAAATCCTGACCAATCGCGAACGCATGGCCTTCTTCGCGAACGTGAAGGGTAAATCCCTAGAAATCCCTGAAGACTCTATGCGAATGCAAGAACACCTTCACGAACGCGTAGAAGTAAACCAGAAGCACCAGATTGAGCAATCTTCAATGTTCTGAAATGCGCCGAACATGAACTGAATTACATCTGAGGCCTTAGGGACCTCTATCAAACATACCATCAAGTCCTAAAACACCATATGAACATGCTTGAAGGGTCATATCAAATCAAACAACACTAGAATTACGAATCGCGCAGCGATTCAAGACTAGGAAACTTATGAACTTCTGAATTCCAATACTAGTTCCAAATCATACTAATACAACTCCGATTGACTTAGAACTTCATACACAAGTCATAAATGACATTACATACCTATTCTAACTTCCGAAATCGGGATCCAACCCCGATATCGAGAAAGTCAACTCCTGGTCAAACTTTCCAACCTTCCAAACCTTCAACTTTCCAACTTTCTCCAATTCACCCCGAAATGACCTACAGACCTCCAAATCAATATCCAGACTAGCTCCTAAGTCCAAAATCACCATACAGAGCTATTGGAGCCGTTAAAATTTCATTCCGGAGTTGTCTTTATAAAAGTCAAACTATGGTCAACTCTAACAACTTAGGGCTCCAACTTAGGGACTATGTGTCATATTTCACTCCGAAACAAACACGAAACCAAAATCAAACACCCTGACAAGTTATATAATCACAATGTAGCGTAGTGGAAATAAATAGGGCTCGGGGCGAGCCATCATTGATGTGTGTGAAGGAAAAATGACAATGCGAGTTGGTGATCGAGTGG